>OVAY01000080.1:49821-83111 GCA_900406395.1 Kernera saxatilis
AGAAACGTGGGTATATTTTTGGTAACTATAATTTGTTATTTACTCAGATTTGTTATAAGATAAAGGATTGCTGCGTTGGATGGAAAATTAAAAAAAAAAAAAAACACATTTCTTAGAATAACAATAAAAACAAAAATAGAACCTCACATCACATGATGAATTCCTTCGCTACCCATTCAATATGTTAAAAAGAACAACCCACAGTTAACCTCTTTTCTACATCAAAAGAGCTTACAATGTAATTTCAACTCTTTTCTTATTTGCATTTTCGGGTACTCGCGATGAGAGAGAGGTCCAAAGAGCTACAAACCCAGCAAAAATCCACACCAAAAAAGAGAGAAAGTATGATAAAGAAAAGGAAAATGGATATTGGATCACAAGTTCTTGAAAGCAGAGTTATGTGCATCCTTTGGAGGAGTGAGCCTGGCCAACAATGCCTTGTTGGGGCAATGCTCTGCATCCACAAAGTAGTAATTCCCTTCCGCCTTGAAGCTCACAAACGGCCTTTGCGTGTCCGGATAACGTATGTCTGAGAATTTCAGTGTCTTTGGGGTAAATGTGGCAAGCCACGTCATCATCTCGACCTCAAAAGTGTCTGAACCTGGCTGCCACCTCAGCTTGTGCACATAGGGGCTAACGAACCAGTGGAGAGCAGCGGTTGTTGATGCGCTGAGGAAGATCACTGTGGAGGCAACCGCACCTTTCATGATCACATTCAGTCCCGGTGAAGTCATGAAAGTGATGACCGGGCCAAGCGAGACAGAGAGACAGCAAGTGGAGAGTGAGAGGAGTTTCACTTTCTTTATGGTTGATGAGATTGGGCCATAGTAAACAACCCCTCCTCCTTTCTCTTCTTCCTTCTCTTGTGGT
Organism: Kernera saxatilis; assembly: GCA_900406395.1. Lineage (NCBI taxonomy): Eukaryota > Viridiplantae > Streptophyta > Magnoliopsida > Brassicales > Brassicaceae > Kernera > Kernera saxatilis. The sequence goes on from OVAY01000080.1 coordinate 50,692, forward strand.
CCGATGCTGATCTTGTGCTCATCATCATCCTCTCTAGTCTTTGCTCCAAATGATGCCCAGCTTCTCTGGTTAAGTGATGAAACCTCGAATCTGACCTTAGGGATCAATGATGATGACCGGGTCCCTGCTATTGACCGATGATATCCTGAAAAGAAATGATCATCAGGGATGCTTGATGAATATGTGCCATTCGTCTACTTTTAGAATAAGACACTAACAAACACGGAATTCGACTAGATAATTAGACTAAAACATCGGCAAGTTATTGAAGATCTAGGCTAGATCTGATCCCTTGAACACTTTTGACTTTTGAGGTATAGAACCACCGCAAGACAATACCAATGGGATCAAGACTATTTGCCTTAAACAACAGCTACGACTCAGAATGCTTCAATGGAGCTGGCAAAACCCTAGCATGCCATTTTCTCATTCAAATGAAGCTATGGTGGATAATGCTCAAGTCAATTTCAAACCCATTGCAGTTTATTGGATTAGGTCAGATCAAGCAAAGTAATTGGGCACAAAAAAAATCGAAAAGGGAAAACAGAATCACGAGAGAGGTTTTAGCAATTGAACACAAAAACCCATAAAGGCAATAGCAGCCATTTCTACTCTAGAACCGTATGAATGGGTGTTTCTCATAAAAATCTGAAAAACCATGATCGAGCTTTCTTCCAGAAAAAAGCAAAGCAATAGTGGAGAGATAAAAAAAAAACCTGTATTGAAGGTCGAGGAAGAGAGTCGCCGAGATTGGGAGCGAATCAAGTGAATCAAAGCTGATCTTCCCATCGCCGTTTCTGTTGCTCGATTTCAGGAGTCAAGTCCCCCAAATGAGTGTTGTAGGGTTTTAGAAATTGTATGTTTTTATTTTTATGATTTTGTAAAATTTTATAACAATTTTAGTGGTTTAGTGGCGAAAGTTGCTCGGCTTGCAAGCGAGCGGTACTGAGTTCGATTCTCTGCTATTCAACTCTCTTTAACACTTCTCAATTTAGAACGGCAATTTTTTTTTAACAAACATGCTTCTTTGACGAAGAAAGGAATCAGATGATGATACGGACATGGCATTGGCAAGGTCATCGTGGTGGAGAGTTAACCAAAAAAAAAGAGTCAATGCTGTAAAAAACTACAATATATAACGGCTTTTATCAATTATCACTCACTGATTAAACTCTCTGTGGACCATCAATCTCTCTTCTTTATTTTTATAGTATTTTTATACTATGTTCTTGTAGAAATCATTGAAATCTTCACCCTATCAATCAATTCTCCATGGCTCGATTCTTCCTTGTCTTGCTCCTTGTTCTACTCCCTTTTGCGTCTTGTTGCAGAGACGAGCAAGAAAAGGACCGAATCTATCACCTTCCCGGTGAACCCAACGATGTCTCCTTCTCTCACTTCTCTGGCTACATCACGGTCAACGAGTCAGCTGGTAGAGCGCTCTTTTACTGGCTCACCGAGTCCCCGCCGAGTCAACACCCCGAGTCGAAGCCTCTTGTCCTCTGGCTCAACGGTGGCCCTGGCTGCTCCTCCCTCGCTTTTGGCGCCGCTGAAGAAATCGGACCCTTTAGGATCAATCCTGATGGCAAAACCCTTTACCACAATCCCTACGCTTGGAACAAATGTATTTCTCTCTCTCTCTATCTCCATTTCTCTCGATTTCACACTCTGAGCATTCCTAAATTAACTCTCACTCTCTCTCTCGTCTTCCTCAGTGGCAAATTTGCTATTCCTTGAATCTCCAGCTGGTGTTGGTTTCTCGTATTCGAATACTACCTCCGATTTGTACACTGCTGGAGATCAGAGAACCGGTAAAAAAACACTCTTGAATTTGACCTCTCTCTCTCGAATCGATTCACCATTCATCTCATTGTTTCTGTTTGATTTTGCAGCTGAAGATGCGTATGTGTTTCTTGTGAAATGGTTTGAGAGGTTTCCGCAATACAAGCATAGAGAATTCTACATTGCTGGAGAAAGCTATGCAGGTCATTATTATTCAATTACGAACCTTTTCTCTTTCGTCTAGTTAATTAGCTAGCTTCATAAAGCATTCTCATTTTCCTTATAGGTCATTATGTTCCCCAGTTGTCACAAATTGTTTATGAGAAACGCAATCCTGCTATCAACTTCAAAGGCTTCATTGTAAGCACAAGCTCCATTCAAAACAGAAACATGTTTGTTTTTTTGTGTGTGATCCTAGTGTGAAAGTCTCTTCCTATTTAGGTGGGGAATGCTGTGATTGATGACTACCATGATTTCGTGGGGTTATTTGAATATTGGTGGACTCATGGGTTGATATCTGATCTCACTTACCACAACTTACGGATCACTTGTGAATTTGTGTCATCCGAGCACCCATCCCCTGAATGCAGCAAGGCCATGGAAGCTGCAGACTTGGAGCAAGGGGGTATTGATCCCTATAGCATATACACTGTGACTTGTAAGCTGGAGGCTGCAGCTCTTAGGTCCCGCTTCTTGAGGGTTCGTCATGTGAGTTTTCATCACTGCCCATCATTTTACCCCCTTTAACTAATATCCCCATCTTTTCGCCTTTTTATATCTAAACAGCTCGGGTGGTGTAGTTTTTAGTCACTAAGAGGTTTCAACATCACTAGGGACATGACATGAAAGCCAAATCTTTATTTGCAGAATTGGCTATGAAGCCTGATTATAGCTTGCCTTTCTTTGTGCTTCCACATACAAAATGACCAATATATAAGCCTCTCAATAACCTTATTTCTCATTGCTCATTGCAACAATTAGATAATGGTACATAGGTTAGTCCAAGAAGGTAGATTGGCGATTACATGATATCTGGACTGCAAACAGATTCTCTTTCTCTGCTACTTGAATCCAATTCATTGTCTGAGCATGGTACATGTTTTGTTTCATGCCAACCGTGTTTCATAATTAATATGTTGATTTGCTTTATGGCTTCTATATGTTCAAGGGACAGTCCATAGGTAACTGATGTGACAAATTTCTAATCATGCTAGTTTTTTTTTTTTCTCAACTCAGCCATGGATGTGGAGAGCATATGACCCTTGCACAGAGAGATACTCCGGCATGTATTTCAATTCTCCGGAGGTTCAAAAGGCTATGCATGCTAATGTAACCGGACTTGCTTATCCATGGAAAACGTGCAGGTAATAGCACATTAATAGGTTATCAAATTTACAAGAAATTTTCTCTTGTTTCCATGTGCAGTGACACCGTTGTGTTGTTGTAGTGACATAGTAGGAGAAAAATGGGCAGACTCTCCTCTATCTATGCTTCCAATCTACAAGGAACTCATTGCTGCAGGCCTTAGAATATGGGTTTTTAGGTATCTAATTCTCATTTTCATCCCTGTCTTGTATCCAGTTTGGTATTATGACGATATCTTGATAAATTTGGTTGCAGCGGAAATACTGATTCCGTGGTTCCCGTGACTGGAACACGATATTCCATTAGAGCCCTCAAGTTACCACCAGTCTCCAAATGGTACCCTTGGTACGACAATGGACAGGTAAAAGAAGCAACAATACCAAAAAGAGCTTTAACTCTCTGTTTTCTTTGTTCAGTTCTTTCTTCTGTGCGCGAGATTAGTTAATGTATAATTGAAATCAACAGGTTGGTGGATGGAGCCAAGTTTACAAAGGGCTGACTCTGGTGACCATACATGGAGCAGGACACGAGGTACCTCTTCACCGCCCTCGTCGAGCTTTTCTTCTTTTTAAGTCGTTTCTCGACAACAAGCCAATGTAAGTTTAAGACACTGCGTGTGATAGGACCAGAGTTTCAGTTCATGAGCACTGCTAGCACAGAAACCTTCAGGTTCTGTGACTTATCCTATGCAAATTGCTAAGAAATTGCACTTTCATGTGTTCTTCTCTTGTTCATTGTTAATTCAAAAGCTTTTTGAGTAAATATTATTAGTAAATTGATCTGATGTTAAAAAGCAAATAATAATGAGTCTTGTCTGTCGGTGTGTGTGTTGCTTCAGCTGCTCTCATTAAATTAAGGCTTTCCGTTGCTTTTCTTGGTATACAAGAAAACGAGTAAGACACGTTTTTTAGTTGTACGTACTGTAATTATTTAAATAGATGTTAAATTTTAGGGAATGCATTTAATTAGAGGCACATGATCCTCTTTGGGATCGCTCACCTTATGAACACATCTGTTTATGCTTTTTTAGGGAACAAAACAAAAAAAAAAACTAATTACTATCCCTTGTCATTGATGTGAAAGAAAAGAATTCAAAAAGTCAATATCTCACTTGTTGAATATTCTTCTCTTGAGAAATTCGTAAAACTTTCGACTAGAACTAACTGCAAAATGAGATGATTATATTTCATCAAAATTAGTTTGATTCTCACATATATTGCGATACAAGTGAATTTGGGATTTACTATAAAATGTTGTATATTCACATGATACAATCTTTTGTTACAACCAACAACCGATATACAACACCAGGCGAGAGGGATTGGCTCAGTTCAAGTAATCTTTTGAAAATTTGTTAATTGAACCATTTTAATTAGGTTTGTTCTTCAAAGAAAAAAATAGGTTTGTTCAAAAACGTAGATATATAGTATACAGTACTAGTATTGTAAGGAAAAATAGAAACAAAAAGGTAGGACAAAAGGAACCCAAATTAAAGGTTATGGTCCAACAAGATCGGCATTAGGTAAAACTAAAGTGAAAAATATGAACGGACAAGCCATTAAATGTCAAACAAAATCAGCTTACCAATTAAACCAACTCAATTAACTAATTCTCTGTGATATAAAAGCATTTTAAATGGTTATCGTTTATAAGGACTTGCAAAATCCCTCTTTATATTAAAAGATTCTACGTCTACACCTCTCCATGTGAAATACATGACTAAATTACGGAGTAAGCAAGCAATATCTACCTTTTATTTAGTCAAAGCTTACATATAATAATAATAATAATACTCACCTTCATCATCAAATTATGAAACCTCTAAACTGAACAGAGAATTTTACTATTATGACAATGACTACGTAACGAGAAAATTGAATAAAATAAACATAAAATAACTATCGAGATGAGATAGGCATACAAGGTACCTCAGAACACAATAATGCGTAGAAACTAGAGTAGTATACGAGTAGTCAAAATGCTCGATCTACAAGTAAGCTAATTTGACTATATGCATTGTAATCAACAGTTCAACGACATATAATATAAAATACACCACAAATATAATACCTGAAAATGGCATATTAAGTTGACAACGACCCTCGCTTTTAAAATAATTACCAAATTATTCTATAAAATCATCAAGGTGGGAGAAATGAGAGACTCCCAAGAAACTACAAACGAAGAAAATACACACACAAACAAAACAAAAAACACTCTCTATCTTTGATGATGGTGATGATCACGAAAAGCAGAAAGTGGGTAAAACTATATCAATGTATGTCTTTATTATTCATGATCATTGCATTATTAGACGCAGTGAGTAGTAGTGATGATGCTAAGGAGCAAAAGTTGAAGGACAAGATCATCTCTTTGCCAGGCCAACCTCCTCACCTCAACTTCTCTCAATTCTCTGGCTACGTTACTGTTGATTCCGCGGCTGGACGTGCTCTCTTTTATTGGCTAACCGAAGCCCCTAGGCCAAGCGGCACCAAGCCGCTAGTCCTATGGCTCAATGGTGGTCCAGGATGCTCCTCCATTGCCTACGGTGCATCCGAGGAGGTTGGTCCCTTTCGGGTTAATCCAGACGGGAAGACTCTTCGTCTAAATCTCTATGCTTGGAACAAAGGTATTTCTTATTTTGATTTGGAATTTGTATGAAACACATCAATCTTATTGGTAAATATAGTTAACTAACTCAATCAATAATGTATGCAGTGGCGAATCTGTTATTTTTGGATTCACCTGGGGGAGTTGGTTTCTCTTACACAAACACTTCGTCAGACGAACTAACCGTGGGTGACAAGAGGACAGGTCTTGTATATTTAATTAAATAGACTTGCAGTTTGATGATTAATATAAGAAAGTGTTTATTAATTACATTATCAACTAATATATAGTATGATATGAATTATGAAATGTGGGGACAGGAGAGGATGCATACAGATTCTTAGTGAGATGGATGGAGAGGTTCCCTGAGTACAAGGAAAGGCCTTTTTACATCGCCGGCGAGAGCTACGCCGGTACGTACTTACCATTTTTTGTTCTTTATTTATTTTATTTGTTAAATACAATATCTGCTAAAAATAATTAAAGATATTTGTCATGTGATATTTACCTATGTGATCCTAAAATATTAAGCAGTTGAACCAAATGATCGATGGTGATATTTAGCACCATAGCACGTTTATGTACAAAAACTAGAAAAAAATATTAATTCAGAGAAATAATGGGTTTTGTAAAGTATAACAAAAAAAAAAAAAGAGAATCAACAACAACCCAATTGACTTTTCTTTTATGACCAAATTAAGTCTTTACTAGTGACACCATATCATATGAAAACGAAGATTGTAGTGTTACGACGTTGCGGCTGGAACTACCATATAAATTACCCAAATGAGTGATATAATTAATAATGACAATTAATATGTGATCTTGCTTTGTATATGATGATTAATTAGGACATTATATTCCGGAGCTAGCTCAATTGATCGTCAAACGTAACAAGGGTGCCAAAAAAAACATTATCAATCTACAAGGGATTCTGGTAAGAATCAAATTTGTATACTCATTTGGAAATCAATTATATAAATAAATGAATGATTTATACATATAAATAAAAATGAAAGATGGGGAATCCTCTGGTGGATGATTACAATGACAACAAAGGGATGCATGAGTATTGGTGGAGCCACGGGCTCATATCGGACGAGAGCTACATGGAACTGACCAAGTGGTGTCTCAATGATTCCATCCTCTTCCCCAAACCCAACTGCGACGCTGCCCTGAACCAAGCCTTCTCTGAGTTTGGTGACATCGACCCTTACAACATCTATCGCCCTGCCTGCACCAAAGATTCATCATCAAATGAATGGATGCAAGCATGGCGATATAGAGGGAACGACGAGTGCGTTGTGGGATACACACGCAAGTATATGAACGATCCCAATGTGCACAAAGCCTTCCATGCTCGCCTCAACCGAACGCCTTGGACTCCTTGCAGTCGCGTGATAAGAAAGAACTGGAAAGACTCGCCCAAGTCTATGCTTCCCGTCCTCAAGGATCTTCTTCAATCTCATCTCCGCATTTGGATCTTCAGGTATAACAATTAATTATGCATATGTGTTGTTGTGTAGGAAAGAAAATGTTAAAAGTTTATAAATTTTCAACTCATAATTAAAATTTGTGTATGTATACAGCGGGGACTCGGATGCAGTGTTGCCGCTAAGTGGGACGAGGCATTCGATAAATGCAATGAAACTGAAGACGAGCAAAAGGTGGTATCCATGGTACCATTCACAGGGACTAGTGGGAGGTTGGAGCCAGGTTTACGAGGGTGGCTTGCTAACGTACGCGACGGTTAGAGCCGCAGGGCATGAGGTGCCATTGTCTCAGCCTCGTCTCTCTCTTTTCCTCTTCTCCCACTTCCTCGCCAACCACTCACTTCCCTCTTCTTCTTCTTCTTGATGATTACTTCTTTCTCCCTTTACTTTTCATTGCCTCCTCATTTACTCTCTTTTTTTTTTCCTTTCCCTTTTGTGAATTTTGTAAACATCATCTGCTTGTTTCTAATCATTATATACAGATTGGTTATTTTTATAGTTGGGCCTAATCGCTATTCGTGGACCTTGTATTTAATGTTCCCACGTTGGCCCATCTTTCATGTATCCTTTTCAAAGGTGGTAAATTCGTTCGTCGCTAAACCTCAATTCTCAAAGTAGCAAATTATTGTGTTTTTTGTAGTTCCATTTACGTGTGTAGTCGTTAGAAGACAAACAGAGAATATATGACTCTCTTTTCCTTATAATATTAATTTTATATAAAAGTAGTACATAGAGATCAAATTCGTATTCATGAAAATGTTTCCAATCCCAAGTACCCAACTCCTTCGCTCATAAACAGATCTTTTAGAGGCCCCATTCCCTACAAACACAAACACCAAAATTTCATAGATTAAAGGAGAGTAGTTATGGAATTATTTTTCTTTGCAATGCTTAATTTCTAAACGAAACACTTAATCAAAAATGTAGCAACAAAGAAAAAGTTATATTGCAGAATGTTGAAAACATACTTAGCTTTATCACCAAACCAGTTGTAGACGGATTTGGCGGTGGAGGAGACGGTTTCAACGGCAGGAACGGCATGTTCATTGAAGAATTTGGTAACGTCGTTCGTGGCTGTGTCTAGCCTCTGTCCGATCGTTGGTGCTTCCTCAGCCGAAACCGAAACCGAGTTCATTGACACAAGCAGCATCAACGCCAGCACCAAAGCCACCTTCTTCTCCATCCCGTCCGATCCAAAACGTAGATTCTTCCTCTGTTTTTTTTTAAAGAAAGGTTGTCTCTTAAATAAACTACTTGAGGGAAACAAATGTAAGAAATTGCATGCCCATGAGTCTATATATAACTTGCTCTTTTCTGGTCACGTCTATATATAACTATTAGTTTTGGCTTCAAAATTAAGAGGTGATTATTTTGATGAGGAGGAGAAAACTGAAGTTAAGTTAAAACTTAAAAAAGGTGGATGGTGATCCATCATTATATCCATGGGTGAGTTTAAGTTCCGTTTTTTGGTTATTAAGCAACTGAAACCGAAAATAGACTAAACATGTCATTTTATTTATTTTGGTTATGAGAATTGAAAGAGTATTAATAGTGTTTATGACAAATATGTTGTCTTCAGCGATTTTTTAGACTTAATCAAGTTATGAGTTGTTAGTTTGCGAAGCTCGGTTTCAACTGAAAGATTATGGTTTTCAACAATCTATCTCCGACTATTGCTCGACGAGAGAATATTGCATATAGACTCGTGATTAAGCCATAATTTTGATGATTATAATGCAGATGAGATCATGACAGCATACACATTAAGAGACAGAGAGAGAACACACCACAATGTTTAACACATGTACCACAAAGAAGATTAGTCCAAGACCGGTATGGGCCTTTCGCCTTCACCACCGTGAGCTTTGTCGAGCTTTGCTACCGCCGTACAAACGAAAGAGACTCAAAGCCGAAATGCAAGAGATCAAAACCATTCCAATGCTAGCAAGCAAGGCTATCGCAATTCCTTCACCCACTTGGTTACAGAACTTCCCGTACATTGTGCATATCTTCATCCATTGGAGCTCTGGCTCACCAAGCTTTGCAAAGGCCGCAGACTGTGCCGCTGCTGCAATGCCCGCCACAGTCAAGTACGCTATCGCCTGCTTATACATACGTAGCAAAAGGTCATTGACAAGGCCACTTATACTAGCCATGTGAACTAGAAGGTGCTTTTTTTCTCAAAAAGGGGACTAGTTGTTTGTCTTCAATAACAAAGACTAGGTCAATTTCATTTGAGCAGGACCCATCTGAGATCATCAACATTCTATGCAGGGAGCTTTAAGTACTTTGTTTGTTCTCTCTACATGGACCCTTATTGCATTTTTACTTGATTAAGACCAAATCTGGAAGAATGGAACTCTTGTACCTTTACCAAACAAGTGAAACTCATATAACCAAGGTAGACGTTTCAACAGCTCAAGCACCAAACTTTTTTCAAATCGTCACGAGCATTCACTGACCCACAAATAGTTGACCGGACCAAGCAAAAAACAGAGAGCAACAGATTGATCGGGTGAGTGAAACAGACTCACCTGATCTCCAGAGAAAATGGCCCAAGCAAGAGGCTTACTAAACAAAACGTTTCCTTTCATCATACCCACCACGCAACGAACCGCATGCAACAAAGAATAAGCCGCGGCGATACCATTGACGACCACCAAAAACCTGAGCTCGGAGAAAGAAAGATTGTCGCTAAAGTTGCGAAATTTATACAAATTTGGAAGCGATCAATCGAGTGGGTTTTCATGAGCTTACACAAGCGCCTTCATGTCGGTGTACTTGGCCTTCTTCTGGATGGTGAAAACCTCTCTGACTTGGGTGTCTGTAACAATGAGAATCGCGGCGACGAGAGCGAGGACACACACCGAACACCTCAGAATCAACTCCGTGAGTCTCACTTTCCGATCGACCAGCTTCATTTTGGTTCCGGCGACGTGGACGGGACTGATTCCGACTCCTAAATAACTCATCTTTATCCTTAATTTTGGATTATATTTATATAGTGATAATTCAGAGAGACTGTAGAAACATTGATTTTGTCCTTGTTGTTGGCTCCTTTGTTGCCTTTTAGAGCCCACTGCTATACAGCACCGTGTAAAGCAACCCGTGGCTTAAAAAAAAAAAATTACTTATTAATTGAAAATTACAGAGACTATGATTTATTTATTTTGTCTCATTACAGAGACATTATGATTTAAAGGTGTAGAGTTGAAATAATTTATCTAGATATTAGTGGTACCCGTGACTATCTATCCCTACCCATAAAACTAGTTTGATAATCATAAGCATTTTTGAATGTTTTTTTTTTTCCCCAGCAATTTGTTAAGATGGTTTTAAATACACACAATCACAAGTAAATATAAAAATGTAAGTGGTTTTGGAATTTGACGAAGGTGCTAGGTGGCGTGGGGTAGATGTTGGTGGAACTCCCACGACCCCAAATCATTGCCCAGTCCCTACACGTATTTTAAGATATTAAATTATGATTTGAGATTTTGATGGAAATGAAAAAAAAAAAATAAGAGGAGAAAAAAAAGAAATGGGGGTTAGAAGTTAGAGCATTTAAGGGCACATATTTATTAAATATAAGATGTAGACGGAGAGATCATGAAAGTGAATTTTAAGAGTGAGGTTTCTCTAGGAACGTGGAAGGAGGAAAAGATTCATGTCCAATTAAATTACATTAATTATTAATTATGAAGATTTCTCTACACACTCTTTAATAAAACGCCATTTCCATATTTATAGAGATTTAGGACACAAGTTAAGGATAATTTTTGGAATGAACAACTACTACTAAATTATGCAATGGATAAAGAGATGATGCGTTTAGCAAAAAAATTGATTTCGGATCTTAACCCACAAAATGATGATCACTAAAATTCCATTACATACTTAGTTCCGTTTAAACAATTTTCATGTGTAGTATTATACTGGTTATTCAGAAAATTGTACACAACCACCTAATAATGAAGTTTTGAAAAGATTAAGATTTAAGAACAAGGGGGTGTGCAATGAGTATTTGAGACAGTGTATCCAATTGTGGGGTTGGTGGACTACGGAAGTGGTGTGGAGGACGCGGTTGGTTAAAAGTTAATTCTTGTGTAATCATGATTCTCTCTCTCGTCACCGTATTCATCAAAGATGTGTAACAATTTTTTTTGTTTTTAACATTGGTGTTTAACAATTCCTATGAGTCCAAATAATCAAGTTAGTAAGAAGTATGAACGAAAGTTGGGGCTTGTCTCCAAGCTATTGATGTTCCATCAACCTACCTCAACTGGCTACGAGTTTGTATCTGCACGCCCTACTATTGAGTCGGTGTCAAATGATTTTTCTCCTAAATTTTTCAAGAAAAGGATCTTTTCGCATCTTTTAGACCAAGGCGCAGAGGAGAAAAAAATTCAACTACCATTTGAGATAGAGATATGAGACAAATAATCTTACACATATTTGTTGTACATATAATTTGCTAATTTCCTATGATGATTTGTCTATCTCAGTCGAGTGTGTCAATCAAATTCTAGAAGAATTTTTTTTATTTTTAAATTATGCCTTTATGCGGAGTTGAACCCATATTGTGTTACAACAACTGACGCTTCCATAGACTATTAAACTACATATCATGGTCAGACTTTATATGAGTTTAATAACATAACTTTTGCATAAATTCTTCAGTTTCCTCATCCAACAGCTTGATTTAGTGAAATTTCAGTAGTATACATCCTCTTGATATGTGGTATTGGGTTTAAGCTCAATATCATCAGTAGGTCTTTCAGAGTTATCAAACTCCTCGTTAACACTAAAATCCATGAATTTACCACTAGATGACTAGATCAATAAGATATAAAACCAAGAGTCTTAGTCCAAGTTCGATATTAACCTTACAACTAACAAGGATGTGAATTTCAAAAATACATTCCTTTTAATACTCTAGGAATCATCAAAACGGGATTTCCGATCAAAACACCACAGTTGTTTAGCCAATAAAACCCAAAATTAAATTCTTTGAAAAGCTATAAAGTCAAGACCATCCTCTCCCTTTGAAAAACACAATTTATCACATGTAATCCAATACATATTTGATCTAACATTAATCTTTAGGGTCTGTTCGGTCTGGTGGCCCAACATATAAAAATTTGAGTTGTTCTCACTCAAAAAATTAATAAAGAAAAAAACAAGTTATTGGGCTAAAGGTGGGCTGCTTGCATCCGGCAAGGCCCGTGATGTCAAGGCGGTGTGATTCTCTAGGGCTTCCGATGCCCTAATATCTCTTGTATATATATACACTTGACGCACCTCCTTCTTTTTCATCTCATCTTCTTCCTCCGACTCCTCCTGCAATTATAATCTTGTCCTTGTTCATTATTTACTTTGTGTCTTTGTATTTTTACTGGTTTTGATATTGTTAGTGACGCGATTTCTCTCCAAGGAATCTAATACTTATAGACGGAGCAATCTGAATTCTGTGATTGCATAATCCACAAGTAAACGTCACATAGAAAAGGGTGAGCCTATGGACGTCGAAGGAGCCTTAGGGCTTCTCCGTCTTAGGCATCGCGGATGGTCTCATATTCCATTGCCTTGCGGAGCGGCGTCGCTGCTTTTACCGTTTGGGACCGGCCATGAGATCTATATTCGTTCGATTGTTTTCTTTTCTATTTAGTGTTTAAGCCGATGAGGACATCAGATATTAAAAGAACACCATCTTTCGGGACTGATATACTTTTGATGATACTTCTGCAATTCTGAGGCTATTTGATTAGTTGTGTGTTTTATTAGAAGTAGGAGGCAGTGATGATTGAGAATGTCATGCACCACTCTGATTTGTGCTGATAACCATCTCTAACCCATAATTTATCTGAGCCTTCTTTGTTGAATTTTCATTTGATTTTGATAGAGAGAGGAAAGGGTAAGATAACCAAATGATGGTCATTTTAATGATTTGACCTTGATGCGGACTGTATAGCTTTATTGCTGTTGATGATAAGTTTTGGTTCCTGATGGTTTTGTTACCCTTTTGCATCTTCCTCTGATAGGTTTTATATGGTTTTTCATGGTTTTAGTCCGAGTGTGAATAAAATTGAATAAAACCTAGTTCTATTGGTTAATCAACATTCCGTAACGAGTGTATTATGTTGGAATCATTTGGTCTGTCTATTGTAGGCAATGCTGATCGCTGGATCTCTGGGCTCACTCCTTGATTGTCTGATTTACGACAAACACTCCACCTTCGTCGAGATGTTTCTTCGCTGATTTTATGATCTTCAATCTTATCGTAGTTGTGTCGTAGATTGTTGTGATAAATTGTGTACTTGGTGACCTTTTTGTCAATATATATTATTCACACCTTTGCAAGGTCAATGGTTTCCCAAAGCTCGACTTGAATTGTATGTGAAAACTGAGGTTTGTAAATTAATTCGAAAGTGAATGAGCCATTTTGAAAAGATGCATCCAATTCAATGCAATGTCGTAGATAACGATATGTCTCACTGTAGCTTGTTTTTTTTTTGGACAATCGAAAATTTCAACTAATGTTCAGATATGATTTGAGTTCTAGAGCTGTTAAACGCTCAAGCATTCAGGAAAATTCTCTAGTATTGGTCCTCTTGGACCATGCGATGCTTTCATTTTTTTCTCACAATATTTCGTAAACAAATTATTTTCTTTTGAACTCGTTATTATTTTTATTTTGAAAAAACTACCATCTTAATTTAACGCATCGACTTGATATTAGTGTCGAGTTTATCTGACGGCTATAAGGTTTGGAATTAGTCTAAACTTTATAAAAAAAAAATGAGAAAGAGGTAAAACCAGTGTCCGCCATTTTCGACGTTTAGAGGAGGAGTTAGAAGCTAGAAAATGCAATTCAATAAAATAAGAGGCCTCGTTTAGTTAATAATATTTACTTATAAGCCCAATTCGAGAGTGAAAACGGCGTCGTACGAAATGTTCCAAATAAACCCTTCGATTTCGTCTTTCTTTCTTTCGGTTGACCTGAAACTTGCGAGAGAAGGAGGTGTTGCAGAGAGAGACAGAGAGAGATGGGTATAATCAGGAGCTGCTTCTCCTTCATGGTAGGATCAGCTTTCGGCGTTTACTTGGCCCAGAACTACAACGTCCCCAACATTCGGAAGCTCACCAACACCAGTCTCGTCGTCGCCAAGCACATCGAGGAGAACTATCGCAAGCCCAAAAAGGACGGTAGCGAATGATTTGGTACATTCCAATCTCTTGCCGAATCTTTCGTTTTTATTATAAATTTGGAGTTTTTAGGCTTTCTCGTGTATTTTGGTTTGGGAATTGATGGAATTATGGATCATTCTTTTGCATATTGAAATTTGGAATTTTAGGTTTTCCTTTTGATTTCAGGGCTGCTCATCATGTTCTGATTAGAAATCTCGTTGTTGACTTGAGATTAAAAAAATTGCAAGGGCTTGGTTTAACAATGCTCTGTCTCTGTAACCCAATCAGTTTCAGTTGTTCTTGGATCTTTCATCGTGTCATTGTTTATGTATCGAAGGTCTGAAATGTGAAGGTGAGCTGTAGATAGAGAGAGAACAATGGAGGTGGTGGTGGTGCAAGCCTGCAAGGCATAGTTGGAGCAATGATTCTGCGATCTGTTGCAGAGATTTGATTTTCACTAGGAAGTTGGTTAATTAACAAGTTTGATGTATTTGACATAAAGCGGGAACTGGTGATTTTGCTTACATTCTTGTTTGATCACTGACTAAAACACAGCACTGTGAGAAGCATTGCCCATGTCATCATCATCATCTACTCTTTTTGTTTCTTTGTCAAGATATGTAATAAGAGTATTTACTTAATATGGCTATTCAAAAATCGTCCATATCTTCTTCTCAAACCACAACATCAGTGAATATATTATTGCCTTATTGGTGATTAAAGATCATACTCATGTTCTTTTGCTGAGAGATTTATACAGATTTTGATTTCATAGTCCGGTTATAGATAGCGATTTCCAGCAGCCATGGTTATGCCAAATTCACAAATTTCTATAGACGTAATACCTCCACGCTTTGCTTTCTTCATTACAAGCTCTCATCATACAATGCCATGTAGTGTATTTCTTAGAGAAACTACTTGTTCATTTAGAGGGTTTGGTACTATTCACATTTTAATGGATGATATTGAAGTAATGAATACCAAAAAGTAAGGGATAAATAAAATGCAACCCGCATGGTCTCATTTCAATGGTGGCTTTGACATGTCTTGACCTTTTCTCTTTTCTTACCAATTAATATTCCTTATCCTTAACCTCGATTATATTCTAATTAATAATACTCACATCTTGACTCAGTCCATCTCCTCGTTGGCATGATGGCTTGTCCATTTTTATTCACCTCAAATTTCTTCCGTGAATTATTTAAAACTGAAAAAAAAAAAAAAAAACTCGTTTTACCTCGATGTGAATGTTTGTTATGTAGGCAAATATTTATTGTTAATCCTACTTGCTCTTATTATAAATACAGATTGTGGGTGAAACGTGTAAGGATGGGAATTCTCAATAAAATAGTGTACAACAAAATGAAATCTCTTTCTCGCATAAATACAAAAACATACATTCCTTTCTTAAATTATAAAAGCCTCCATGTTTGATCAACCATAAACCCAAAAAAAAAAAAAAATCAGACCTTTACATACATAAATTATATAGATACATTTTACAGCAACCGGGCGTCGTGGCTCTGCCGTTCGACGGAAATGGAGGAGCCGATGGTGCGGCGGCGCACCCTCATGCTCTGCGAGGAACTCTCACTTCCATCGGTACGTTATATATTTACATACTTAATTATACTTCTCTTCTATCTTTTGTTTTTAGTTAATCTCAATCATTTCATTCATCTTCAATTCTTCTCTTCTTTTACAATTTCGTAGTTCTCCTGTTTTCTTTTCTTTTCAAATTGAAAGATTTTCTTGATAAACTAAACCAGTTTGGTTCCGTGGGTCTCTGTACGTAAATTGCGTTGGGTGAAACCATTTTTGTTGTTCGATCATCCATTATAATGCATACAAAGTTGCACATATATACGTTTCTTAATTTCGTGTTTTGTTTTTTCCGTTCTATAAATTTCTCCCTTTTGAATTATCATAATCTTTTTTCAGTATACTCTTCCCTTTTCAAACTATATATATGTTCTTTTAGAATAGTTATATTTTTGTTTTGTTTTCAAATGTCTTTTTTTTTTTAATGTAAATGTATTGTTTGATGTAAAAATATGTAATTTCCATATAGTCAAAATTATATATTTTTAAAAAATGTAAAAAAAATAGAATATAATTCCAAAAGTCAATTTTTTTTAAAGAATATAATTATATATTTAATTTTTCTTTAATCTTATATTAAAACGAAGGAAGTTATATATGAAGCAAAATATTAACATGGAAAACAAAATCAGTTTCAAGTTATAGTGATAAAGGCAGATGTAGGATGTGTCCGTTGTCAAGACAGAATCTCTAAGATTGTCTCCAAGATGACCGGTGAGCTCTCTACATACCACCAAATAATTGTTTCACAAATTAATAATGTGTTTATAATTCATTATTGATTAAACCCACAAGCAAGTTGCTATTTAAGCATTCTTAATTATGCTTACTTATAATTTCGTGGCTGCTACCTACCGTTTACCATCGTCCTTATTCGCCCTTTAAGAAGTAAGAACCATCCACGATCTTTTGTTTAATCCTATTTGTCATAATCAATATTCTATAATCAAATTCATTGATTTAAAAAAAAATGAGAGAGGAAGAGAGAATAATTACGTATGAATTTGACCAAATAAATGGGATTTGGCAGGAATTGAAGAGTACGTGGTTGATTTGAAGAACAAGTTGGTCATGACACGAGGTGATTTTAGACCGCGTTTGGTTTCTCATCAACAAGTCAAGGACGTCGTTGTCTCTCAAACTCTGTCTCAAAACGCCAAACGCTTTTTTCGACCTCTTAACCTCTTCTTTCGCTCAATTTTCTCCCTTTGTTTATGTCCAAGTACATTTTAAATTCTTTCATTGCTCAAAACTCATTACACTAATTCATTGTGGTACAAAGTAATTAATATACAGGGTGATTTTTGTGGTATGTATCATAAAATTTCACGTGGCCAATTTCTTTTTTTGGGGGTTAACCTTTCGCCCAAAGCAAACAGCCAAAACGTTACCTTGCTACTTTTTTTGAAACCATCAAACGTAGTGTCGTTAAATCATAAAACATCATGCTTCCATCAATAGAAGCTTAGTGTCATTAAATCTTAAAACATCATGTAATTTCAAATTTTAATTCATAAATATCCGTAAAAACAAAATTTATTTGACAACAAAGTATATATAAAAGAAAATCGATATCTAAATTACAAGAAGAAGATTAAACAAAATTTATGGCAAACAAGAATGCTTAATTTATTGAGAAATGAATGTAAAAAGGAGCGTTGCAGGCAAGTTGCGATCAATAAACATCAAACTAGCCGTTGTTGAGGTTAGATAAGAAGCATTACAAATCCCCAAAGAAGCCAACTTTCGTATTAATAAAAACAACAAAGTGGAGAGTACCTTTCTTGATCACTGGCCTTATTGTGGTATAATCAGCTTTTCATAGTCACCAACTTTGATCTCATATGTATGTGAATGGTAAGTATAGGCAACGTATAACTGCTTAGGTTGGCCGGGACAGGGATCGCAAAAGCCCATGATCCCTGATTTCTTCACTCCCTCATGGAGCTTGAGCTCCCCAGAGTCACTCACAAGGAAGTTCATGGGCACTGTCACGTCAATGACTCCCGAATCCACTTCTTCTTGGTGTTCGTGTCTTCTCTCTATCGCTTTTGGGTCACCATACAGCGCTTTTGTTACTATGAGCCCACCTGTTTCAGCTTGCCGGTTTCTCTTCCTCGTGGCTACGTTTTGTAGCAATTGCTGAGCTTTCTCGGCCGCTGCCCTTGCTTCCCGAACCTAAAACACACAATTGTGTTAAAACTTCATAATAAGATCGTCTACCATAAAATCACAAGGAATCTCACTTGGCTACCAAACTGCTAAGTAATCATCACCTGGCCATAAGTTTTCTCCATATTCTCCAAAGCCTTTCGTTTTTCTCTTTTACGCAAATACGGCTTCACCACAAATTTCTGCGTGGAAGAGAATATTTTAATAAGGTAAACACCTTATAACTAGAGAGCAAATTAGATGATAGTTAGAGAGTCCAATCACTCACCTTTAACAAAAAGTAAAAGGATGTTGGGACAATGAATGCTCCAGTTGCAAATACTGGACTTAAATAGGATGAGAGCAGAATCTGCATGTTTTAAAGATAATCATCATGGATACGTTAAGGTCTCAGAAGTGAAAGACTTCCTCAAAGTAACAAAGAAGTCAGCTTTTGTCTAGAATCGAATTGGGTAAGGGTTGGGAGTTAAGAATGATGCTCTAGACTTTATTCCCAGGTTATGGATTGTTCTTTGGTTCTGTGGGTTTGTGGTTTATTCATATATTCTACTCCAGAGATTAAGAGAAAACCTGTTCTATTCTTATCAGAAGAACAGTGTAGATGACACCACGAGAAAAAGGAAGAAAAAGACATTAACACTCACGGGAACAATCAGCTTTTGGCCACCACGGTGTAGCTCTAGTTTCCAAAACATACCCTACAACAAAAGTATAAAAGTACCGGATATAAGCAGATTGCACAATAGCTAGGATAGGTCTGAATGTTTTATAGAATAGTTTACCTTGATTCCTATTGTATACATCATTCTAACGGTACTGAACTCAGAAATTTTCCTTCCGCCACCGACCTCTATCTCAAGAGCATTGCTGAAAAAGTTAAAAATTATCCAAAGTCAAATGAGAACATTAATTGCGCCACACACACATCATTTTAAAAATGATTTCCATCCATTATCTGTCAATAACGCATACCTTCCGATTCTACCTACAACGCGACCGTGAGATTTGGATGAAAGTTTACGAGTATAACGCGCTGATGCTCCAAGTCCACCAGCCTCAATCTGGTAATAGCAAGATCATAACAAGAGATAGTAAGAGAGATGGTCGAGGTGGAACAGTCAGAATGCAAATTGGCACTTGGCAGTCAGCGTACCTTCAGGTCACCAGCAGCAGATACATTCTCGTCTCTCTTTTTCCATCCAACCGTAATTCCTGATCGCATACCCAGTGCCAGTTCAATCTGGAGGGAAAAAACTATTTGAAAATCGAGAAAACTGCTTTCTCACCCTCTTAGAAGGTCAAATCAAAACCATAACAGAGAGAACATACATTTCCGCTTGAAGTTTCTGAAAGCTGCCGAGTCCACGTGTTGGTAAGATTAATGGAACCATCACTCAAAGACTTCGATATATTGATAGTGGCAGTTGAATGTATGGACAACTGACTGCCCCGACAAGAAACCAATAAAGTGTCAGCATTACATATGCCCAGAAATATATTAACTGGAAAACTCATGAGCCTACCGTGTTGTCTGCATTCCAATAAGCGACTGCAAGCCCGTTGAAGCGACAAACTCGATGGATGACACTGGAGAAAGCTGACGTCTCAGGATGGCAGTAGCAATTCCGCCACCAGACTTTTCATTGGCCGCCAAATTTCCGCCAATGGCAATAGCATCATCTTTTGATAACTGAGACTGCACTTGACTAGCCATAACCATCCTGACAGTTGCAGATCCAAGCACAAAAGAAAAGAAAGGGCATCAAAAACCAAAATTTAATTCAAATGAAACAAGCTAAATGTCAACTAGAAACTCTCGAGGATCAAGGTTAGTATTGAGTACCTAAAGTCACACAAGATAATATAAAACAGAAAGAAGATCATATCTTTTCTAAAGAACCATACTACCAAAAAGACATCAAACTTGGGATGAACAAAAGGTAAGTACCCTCTCATGATGCCATCACCGCCTAAAAAATGTGGCAGAGACAGATTGAAGATAATTGAACCGGTGGGTAGAAAATGCGCCATCTTCTTAGCTTCTTCGTCTCTCCTCTTAATCCTTTCAAGCTCCTCTCTGATCTCATCGGCCTTACTCAGCCTCGGACCAAGCTCTAATCCTGAAGTCAAACCTTCCATGCCATATAAGTCATATATTAGCCTCTTAGTCTCATCCGACAATATCTCGTATGCTTCACATATGCGTTGAAAGTTCTCCGTAGCGACCTCCTTCATCTGACCAGAAATTTGAAATCAGCCCACCACTAAAACAGCTATGCTAAATTAGCCAAATTGATATCAGCAACACACGAAGGCAGTTATCAAAAGTAGATACAAGATAATCAGAAACGACTTGGGAAACGAAGAATAACGATGAGCATAAATCAATAAACGAAAAACTAGGGTGAGATTCGAGTAAAGGGTACACAAACCTGAGGAGACTGGTATTTGTCGGGGTGATACACTTGAGCCCATTGACGATAAGATTTCCTGATTTCTTCGTCGGAGGCCTCCGGTGACAAATTCAACAGTGCGTAAAGTTCTCTGTTCGGCGGCCCGGTCGCTGCTGCTTCGTCGCCCATCATTGCGTAAAATCAATCGCTCGGGTGTTTAAATCTCGATAGCGACAATCAAATCCGCAATAAGAGGGTGTAAGAAAGAAGAGATTTCCGGCGTGGAGGAGTTCGAATCGCCGGAGGGTTTTAGGGGTTTTGCGGCGGGGATTTGGGAGGGCTTTTGACGCCGCTGTTCTCGGCTAAGCTTGCTTTGACGATTTGACCCTTGCTTGAATCCCAAGTCCATTCTTTTTCCTTTTTCATCCTCAATATCTCCGCAAAATTGTATTTTTTACTTTTTATTTTATAAACTGTTCAATTGAGCCCCATTTTCTGGTAGGCCGACTAGATCATATGTTAATGGGCCTTAGAGTGAACATATCAACATTTGACTTTTTTTATATTGTTGAGAGACAAATTTGCTCTAACAAACATTGTGGTTAACTTGTGATATGGTTAACTACTACTATCCATCATGCGGAACTTATAAATTACAAAACTGGTAGATCATTCACATACATTTTTTGCTCGTATTACTTTTACGGTTCTAAATCTGTAGTGACCAAACATATTTTTCCAACTATACTTTTAAAGCATTTTTTAATCTAAATAATCTTTGAGTTCTTTATGTTTGTATTTTTTTTTTCTTATAACCAAAGTAGATCTCAAACTGAAACTCCAACTAATCTCCCAAAACATGATCAAAAATGGATATACTTGTCATTTAAAGCATTTACAATGGTAAAAGAATCAATCGTGGATAATGGAATTCGATCATTGACCTTAATCCAAAGGATGAATCCTTTTCCTACTTGAACGACCTATGTTGCAACACACTCTTGGTTATGTATGCTCTTTGTCCCTATATCTTTTACAATCTTAACCCAACAAATTTCCATAACCCAAAATCGACAAGTGTGCAGGACTTTGTGGTCAAGTGGTAAGAAAACGGATCTAGAACGCCAACACGTTTCAGGTTCGATCCACCTGCTGCGTGAAACTACAACATATCCGGAGAAAAGGTCTATCCGTAGGCTGCACCTTCCCAGGAGATTAGTTTGAGCCCCTCCATAGACCTGAGATTTACCCATGAGTTATTAGAAACAAAAAAAAAAAAAAAAAATCGACAAGGGAAAAGGCTTATCGATCTCTGAAAAAAAAAATGATACAATGAAAAAAAACTAAAAAACAGATATTTATAAAATAAACGCGTATCGTGCTTATAAGAGCGTACAATGAATTCTAACTGCAAGACATAAACTCGCATTATAAATTTATACACAGTCGGATATACGTTGACTTTGAATAAGTCAATAACCTGTTTTATGTTTATTGCTTGGCCTCCACAATAACTATAATACGTATTTAATTTTGTATTTCTGTCACCAACTCTTTTAAAAAATTTGATTGCTTTTTTTTTTGAAGAAAACAAAAAATGATTGTTTTCAACATAAATCTATTATCTCTGGTTTATATGTTAAAATCTTTCACTTACAATTCAGTTCAGGGGCCTTTAATTTAATTACTTAATATTTTATTAACAAATTTTGAAATATATAAGCAAATCCAAACGTAAATAAAACTTTGATTTGCGTTTTGCATTTACAATTTGCAGATAATTTTTGATTAAAAACTAATATAGTATTAGTTTCACTTTAATATAGACTCATTATCTTATCATACAACTTAATACAAAACGTATATGACGTCTATGCACCAAAAAAAATCAATACTTAGTAAATAAATTTGACGTAAGCTTTAATTTGTATTGATAAGCTAAAATGCAAATATGTATAAGTCAAGTTCAACACAGGAGGAGAGGCACTTGGTGGGTGTAAGCATCTCAAAGACCATTTCAGACATTATGGACTGACGCGTTTTCAACACACAATAAGAGTCGTAAGATTGTTATCAGTCAACTTTCCTTCCTTACCTTCCTCTTTCCCTTTTATCCATTTTCCTCCGATATTTTTATTGGTATATTAAAATTCATGTAATATAAAAATATATAAGATGGTTATATGTATTAAAATGCATATTTATATATGCTATTCAATAGTAGCTATCCACAATTGGAAGCCTAATACAATCGTTTTAGAACAATCTTATTGCTTCCCAAATGGACTATAATTTTCGTTTATCTCGCAATAGTCATACTTTTGCTTCTTTTTAACATCATTCATATTTGAAATTCATTGTTTTTTTATTAGTTTGATTAATAACTCTTTGTTATAACTATAAATCAAGACATATAGTTATCAATCACAAAACAATAACTAAAAATACCAAAAAATATCATAATCTACTTTTTATACCGTTATATATTATCACTACTTTTATACATATTCGAACTATTTCAATATCATTTACACTTTGTTTTTTTTTTTTGCTAAAAACTCTCACTATTTTATATCATCGGATTCTATATTTTATAAACATACAGTAATAGACTCTTTTTTTTTATTTACTGTAACTCTGCAATACATTACGTAAAACTGAATGAAGTCTCAAATACTTCAAATACTTCACATCCTTCACAAAGAGAGAACTCATATCCATCAAACTAATAAATAAATATATAACGGTATAAAAAGTTTTTGGCTGCGAGTCTTGCCTTGCGAGTTTCGCGACAGAACTGACTACGAAATATAGTTTTCTTTTATGGAATAAGTAACATAGATATGTAGGAGAAATAAACAAATAATTAACTTAGGATGAGATCGCACACCACTTGCAATTTGGCAAGCGGACAAAGGCTCAGCTCACATGGTCCAAAATTGACCATTTCCATAATATTAGCTGCCAACGAATATATAAAATAAAAATACGGTTGCTTGCATAACTCACCTTTTATTTTATTAAAAGAAAATTAAGCAAACCTTAATTCACCATCTTATTGTGCGTTACAGACTAAACAGCGTTACACATCTCCCGTATTCAAAAAAAATGTGACTAAAGATATATGCGAGGTGTTTTTTTGTTTCAAACCCTTAAAATCTGGAACCAAAATCAATATATTTCAATTTCGAATTATACAATAAAGATTTCAAATTTTCTTTTGGAAACGAATACGAATGTAGAATTTGATCACAATATTGAAAGATAAATCAATGGTGATATGGATTTGCATCGGAAAATGGAAGTATCTGAAATTTCTTGGTGTAAATTAAAGTTTCTAATTTTCAGTGATTAGCAACTAATGGTAATTAACTTATCTTAGGTAAAATAAGAGCAACCCTGGTAATATGTATATCCCTTTTTTTGGGCTCACCATTTTTCTTCTTATAATTTTTAAGAAAAATATCATTATAATAATTTACTGATTGGCCACTCGCCTTTATACCTTTTTAACCCTTCACAGTCTCCCAGAAACCTCCGTCTCTCTTTTGATACATTGTGTGTATATATACGCGTATGCGTTTACAAATTTTCTTTAAAAAATCAGATTCTAAATAGTTCTTGTATTTTTGTTTGTTCCAATTCGGACATTGTACAGAGAAATCAGGAATGGATTTGCAGAGAGGTTTAGTGTTATTGTGTTTGGTTCTATTATCACTTTTGGTAATCGAAACGACGGCGTATCGAGAGAGACAGCTGCTGCAACCGCAGGAAACGGCGATAGACACCGCAAACGTGGCGGTGGCGGTTCGGGATCGGGGTCTGAAGACGCGGCGGCCGGAGCATAAGAACGCCTACGCAACGATGATGTACATGGGAACGCCAAGAGACTACGAGTTCTACGTGGCGACACGTGTCTTGATCAGATCGTTGAGAAGTCTCCACGTGGAAGCTGATCTTGTCGTCATCGCTTCTCTCGACGTCCCTCTTCGATGGGTTCAAACCTTGTAAGTCTTCTCTTCTTCTTCCTCTGTTTCTCGCGTCCACAAATTCTGCCGACCACTATAAAACGCCGTCGTTTTTCAAACTTTGACCATCAAACCAATATAACGCTGGAATATACAATTTCTATTAAATTTTATATTTTTCAATTTTTGTGAAAATTTCGAATTTTCCCCATTAATGGCATCGTGCGTGAAAGAGCAGGTTTTGAAATGGGATATTTTTTTTAATCATCAGTACTTAATGCTAAAGGTTGGAAAATGTCCGAACGAGACAATAATAACTGACTTATTCATAGAAATTACCGAGAACCAAAAATATAGGTTTAGTAGGTTTTGATTCTTTCCTTTATTTTTCTTGACATCGATTATGTCCTTTCTTTCTTATCGGTTTCACGAATTCAAAAAAAAAAAAAAACGATAAGAAAGAAAGTTGGGGAAATGTTTTTTTCTTTTTTTTGTCCTTATTGTTTTTGTAGTGATTAAAATATGAAAGTTAAGTAAAAGTTGGGGAGAATCAAACGTTGAGTAGATATATGTTGTTGACACTTATAGACCAACGCATTTATGTCTATTTACATCCTTTCCATATATTGACTAGACTACGCGTCTCTCTCTGTATAGAAAATATAGAAAAATATCTATCATTTACATTTTCTTGAATTCTAAGCCAATGAAATAATCTGAATGAATCAATGCTCAAAAACTCGTTAGTTAGGTAATAAGCATAGGTGTCGTCTAGTTTTTAAATTTTTTTTATTAGTATTTTTATAAATCTTTTTAAAATAATATTTTCAAAGCATGTTACTAGGCACGTAGATCTGTTAATCAATTGGCTTTCTATTAACCTATTTCATTAAAATTAAGGGGTCCGAATGGTATCAACCACCTAAACAGTTTTCAATCTTGAAATAAACCACATAGTATCTTAGTAAGAACCTTAGTCAACAATTCACCCAAAAAAATTGAAACAGGCGTACAATAAAGAGCATGGGAAATAAAAGCAAAAACGATAAAAAAAACTTATGTACATTGAATGAAAGGATTATAAGGAGTTTGACTTTTGGGCACTGATTGAAAAACCTTTTGGAAACAAGAAAGAGCTCTTTTGGTCAAACTGTATATTTTATGAATTTATTGCCGGCCAATCGCTGTTTAGATCATGCATTAACGTTTACATCTCAATCTATAGTCTATTAATAATTTTTTAACACCACTAAGACGTGACATGCATATACAAATACAGAAAATTTGCGCTAAAAAACACGCATGCATAGTGCATTGATTAGTTGATACCGAACGTGTGTCGTGTGTGTGTGTGTGCGTGTGAGCAGGGAAGAGGAAGATGGAGCTAAAGTGGTGAGAGTTGAAAATGTGGATAATCCGTATAGGAGACAGACCAACTTCAACAGTAGATTCAAGCTTACGCTGAACAAGCTCTACGCTTGGGCTTTGTCTGATTACGACCGTGTGGTCATGCTCGATGCCGACAATCTCTTCCTTAAGAAAACTGACGAGCTGTTCCAGTGCGGCCGCTTCTGTGCCGTCTTCATAAACCCTTGCATCTTCCACACTGGCCTCTTCGTCTTGCAACCGTCGATGGAAGTGTTCAAGGACATGCTCCATGAGCTACAAGTTGGTAGAGAGAATCCCGATGGAGCTGATCAAGGCTTTCTTGTCAGTTACTTCTCCGATCTTCTTGACCAGCCTCTCTTTCGTCCTCCGGGTAACTGCTCTGTGCTCAGTGGCCATTTGAGACTTCCCTTGGGCTACCAAATGGACGCTTCTTATTTCTGTAAGTCTCTTATTTTTTGTCTCAAGTAATCGATCTTGTCTACAATAATACACATTTTGGCTAATGTAGTAACATGATCTCTATATCTACTCACAGATCTTAAACTAAGATGGAACATACCCTGTGGACCAAACAGTGTGATTACATTCCCAGGAGCTGTTTGGTTAAAGCCATGGTACTGGTGGTCATGGCCTGTTCTTCCACTAGGTCTTTCATGGCACGAGCAGCGCCGCGCCACTCTAGGTTACTCAGCAGAGATGCCTTTGGTCATAATCCAAGCAGTTTTCTACCTTGGAGTCATAGTGGTGACACGACTTGCTCGCCCTAACATCACAAAGCTATGTTACCGCCGCTCTGACCGCAACTTAACAGCAATCCAAGCAGGTTTTAAGTTCATCGCACTTCTCTCCGTAGTCGCAGCCTACATTTTTCCTTTCTTCACCATCCCTCACACTATACACCCACTCATCGGCTGGTCGCTCTACTTGATGGCTTCTTTCGCTCTCTCCTCCATACCAATCAACACTCTCCTCCTCCCAACGCTCCCTGTTCTAACTCCATGGCTCGGCATTCTTGGGACGCTCCTCGTCATGGCCTTCCCTTGGTACCCTGATGGAGTGGTGAGAGCCTTGTCGGTTTTCGGATACGCATTTTGTTGTGCGCCCTTTGTGTGGGTTTCATTCCTCAAGATCACGTCGCATCTCCAGGTTTTGATTGAGAAAGAGGTGCTGTTTCCGCGGTTGGGAGACTCAGGGATCACTTCAGGCTTCAGCAAATTGTACTAGCAGCGTTTAATTTGACGACGTATTGGTTCTGTATATAAAGGAGATGGTTTATTGTTTCATTCTTCACATTACATTTACAGTATATCAACTTACCCTAACCTTATTTCTTTTACCTATTCAAATTATCAATTTTGCTAGTATAAACCTTGTTTGTTCTTGTTTAACTCACCCTCTTGGATTCACACACAAAGAAATAAAGATTTAGAGCACGAAAGTTAGAAGAACAAAAAAGATATAACGAATTAAGAAAACAAGTGTGGTTTAGCCTACATCTTGCCGGAAAACATCCCTGAATCCACTAAAACTTGAGTTTACAGCGATTGAGCAAGTACATTCTGTTTCTCTCTGTTCTTCTTTGTATCCCTCTCTCTAGACTGCTGCATGGATAACACAAGTAGAGACCATAATAGATTCACTGGATAAATTATTCTTGCCTACGAATCCTCCTTTGGGACTGATCAAAAAGGAGTAGCTGAGCTTGCTTTTCAGGGTGTTTAAGTGAGCTATTTCTTGGTTGTCAACAACAAGCCGTAAAATCACTTGAAAACGAAGAGCGTCTATAGGCTTTAGAACAAAACAAAAATCGAGATGAGCAAAGGGAATATTTGAATTGGATCAAGACTCAAGAGAATCAGCGGTAACGACGGAGAGAAAGAGAGTTGTTTTTCTTCCAAGTAGCTCTTCTTGAGGGTCGATTCTTGTGATTGTTGTGACCCTTTCCACGCAAACCTCTGTTCTTCTTTCCTTCTGATGTAAGACCTCTAAGCTCACGATGCTTGTGCACAGGGTTACAAATCCAGTTGATCCTGGGGTCATTACGCACCGCATTGTGAGCCGGGTCGACCAGGATGATCTCGTAATACTTGTAAGTCGAATCCTCATTGAGCCAGTACGAGTTCACAACTCTCAAACCACCCAATTTCCTCCCAGCACGCTCCTCAGCAACAGATCTCTTACTTCTCTGAAACTTGAGTTGTGTCACTCCCTGATTCGTTGGTTTACCATACACAATCCCCTTTGGCACTGGTCTCTTCCTTCCACCAGGTCTCACTCGCACTCTGTACACCACAAATCCCTAAAGCAAACAAGATCATTGTAGGAATAAAAAAATTGAAAATTTAGGGAAATTCAACATCAACAAGTTCCAACATTCATACCTGCTTCGCCTTGTATCCCAAACGACGAGCTTTGTCTGGACGAGTCGGTCGAGTCAGACGGACGATCGAAGGTTGCTGTCTGTATTCCCAGCACCTCACGCGCTGTATGAACCTCATCACATCCGATTGCTTCTTCCTCCATAGCTCCGATACATACTTGTACGCACCTACTCATCACCACCACCATAATTCATCACATAAATCGATCGAACAAAAACAACGAATCGTTACAACATCTTTAGACGAAGCACATATGATAGATCGGCGAATGTTTACCCATTTTGGCTGATCCACGCACCGCCGGCGACGGAATTTGGGTTATCGTTAAGAATAAATAGCGACATATATATTAGGTTAGAGCAAGACGGCGTCGTTTGCATTTCTTTGGGCCACTTCATCGTCCATTGGCCCATATCTACAGACTGTTACGAGTTAGATTTTTTTTTGTTTTTTATCATTTGGGCATTATCAATTTTTGAAAAATTAGTCCCTAATACAATTTTACTATTATGATTTTTAATTTTTATCAACTCTAGGATCGAACCGAACCAAACCAAAATGCATTCGGTCCTATGTCAAAAGTGAGCTCCCGTGGAAAAATCAAAGATGTTGTTGTTGATATTCAAGCACAAAGCAACAAAAAAAATTATGTGTTTCGGTTTTTACGGTCTGTTTGGGCAAATTTTAATCGGTTGGTACAGTTCTACGGAATGACATATTTTATGTCCAAAGTTTATGATATATTTTATGCCCACTTGCCACTTCGACATGATTTTCATCTCGAGATTATACGCATCTTCGGTAGGATAGTCCAATGGTTTGCTGCCTTTTTCCTGGTAATGTGACTAGGTTCGAAATCCTTGAATGGATGAGCCTGCATTAGCCTGCCAAAATAGGCTCAACTATACACCTATATATGTATATCTCATTTTGTCCAATGAACTGTATGATGTTAAATTATACCCACGCGGGCCACTTTTGTCCATTAAACATAATAGGTTAAATTATACCTTGTCATTTTGTAGGATTAATGACTTTTTTCTCCGTAGATGTTTTTTTATCAAATAAAGGTTCTGGACAGTTTTACTTTTGCCATCTAATTGTTGCAAAACGAATGATTCTTTCCATAAATGTTTTTTTTTTAATATAAACATCTAATTTATCAAATAGACTTATATATTTTTAGTCATATAAATGTGTGATCTATTATCCTAAAGTTGTATATTATTATTTACTGTGTTAAATATTGATATATAGTATCTATTGATTACGAGATAACCAAATAGTAAATATATATATTCTTAAAGGTGCATTCAACAAAACAACGAACTAAAGTTCATCTTTTATCTAGACCTGGACGTTCGGATATTCGGTTCTGGTTTGAATCGGATATTTTGGTTTTAGAAAATTAGTAGCAATCGGATATTTTAAAATTCCGGTTCGGTTTTGGATCGGGTTCGGGTACCCGCAATTATGAGAAAAATTAAAAATTTGATTAGATTTAAATAAAATTTGGTTAAATTTTGACATATATAACTAATAATTTTTATATATTTAATTATTTTGGGTATTTCAGTTTAAAATAAATGATATATTTGAGTTTATGATTGTTATTAAATAATTTGGTTATATCAATTTTAAGTATTTTTGACAAAAAAAAACCAGTTCTAAGTATAATTAATATTAAAGATATATTATTGTATTTCAGATTATTTCAGGTATCTATTATGTTTTCGGTTCGGATTCGGTTCCGATTATCAGTTTCGGTTCGAATTCGGTACTTTTTTCGGATCGGATTCGGTTCGGTTCTTCGGTTTCGGGTATTTTGTCGAGGCCTACTTTTATCGGTATATTCTTTTAATTTTTAAAGACAACTTTCCAATATGTCATTTGCTTAAATAAATATTTTGTATTGCCATATTTTGAAAATGAACTCTAAAATTAAACCAATACATATACACTTGTTTCCGTAGGTTAATAGATATGTAAGATCTAGACAATGAAACATCAATGCGTCGAAGTTAAAATCGGACGCAATTTAAATTTTAGTCCTAAATCCTTTGCTCCAAACATTTTGTCATCGCCTCAATCACACCGACTTTTTTTAGACCACATACTGGAATTGTATAGATCTGTAATTTGTAAAAAAGCAGCTTGGCCTTTGGGAAGAAACCATAATTTATAAATTAATTTATTACAAATTCCACTTTCGTCTTGTTCGTACGATGGCGATCGTACGGACGTAGCCTAGCACGTGCTCCTCAGCCCACCATTAGATTCTCTGAAATTTTGGACGCTCCTTCTTCTTTTTACTCCTTTTTACTCTTTTTTTTTTTTTTGCGTCCTTTAAAAAAAAATATTTGGTCAACGAAAATATATATATTTTTAATTTTTTATTACTGTAAAGAGAAACAGTTCTAATGACAAGATTTACATCAAAAAATAAATTCTAAGGACAAGATCTTCACTTCCCTTTGTTATTTCGTACACCTTTAACTCCAAACTAATGATAACTGTTAAGCATCTAGGGATAGCCTCATGTTTCTTCAAGTTCTAGTAACCAATTACTAAATGATGGCACTAATCAGAATCCTGAGCACTAGATCATATAATTACAAGTTTCCGAATCAATTTATGAAATTTTTGATATAAATTAGGGGAGATGACATTGACATGTTCATTTTCGGATAGATGTGTAAAAACTTTTAAATATACGGGTAACTTGGGTATTGATCATTACTATACGAATCGAACTCTAGACGCGTCTGGATATCAGCCACTAGGTCAAAATGGGATAGAAATATAGTTTTGGAAAATGGTATATAAGTAAGGATCTAGACATCTAGTCACCTAGGATTCTCCAGCTTGTATACGTCATCGTTGGATATATCAAATCAATTTGTTAGATCATACTTATATGTTTTCCAAACAGATATAACAAAATAACTTTTCATAAAATCACTCGTCCTACTCCTAAGGTACTTTCGTGACCCATCATGTTCCAATTTGATTAGTATACCTTTTTCTTACTATATATATCAAACAAAAGAAAAACTTTGAAAGACAATATATTGTTATCGAATATGATATGTTACTGTTTTTTCTATCATATTTTTTTTGTTCTAAATTATTTTAATAAATTTCTCTAATTTAGCAATTAGTAATTTATTGTGTCTTTGTATATTTAAAATTTCCGTCCAACACAATTATTTATATTTTTCTGTTCGTGTCCATGGAACGGACAAATAGACATTAGGACATATATAAAAGTTCTAACATGGAATAATAAACATGTATTTAGAGAAGTTTTGAATAAATGTGAAAAATTAATAATTAAATTGCAATCTCCAGTTTCTCCAATTTACTATTATTATTGTTAATATGCACAACGAACACCAAATACATACACTAACCGTTGGCGGTAAACACACATAATGGTCTAGTCAAATTATTTTAAAATATAAATCTTAAACAAACCGTTGGAGGCCTACGTAAAATACACATACGGAAAGAAGAATGAAACCTCAATAATATACAAAAATACTGTTGCCATTATTTGACAATGATATTGATTTGACTCCATCATGTCCATGCAACTTACGGCTCACATCCAAACACATAGGGTACCCCTAACAATATTTGAAAACAACCATTTTTAATTGTTTTTCAAAGATATCATAATTTTAAGAAACCTTTTTCTAAAACACAAATTATTTTAAAATTTTGATGATTTTAAAAAAATAAAACATATAACGTTATAATGAAATTTTTTGTACCCATATATATAGATGTTATAAAAATATATTTTATAAATTAATCTATTTTAATTTTCCTTTTTAATTTTTTTTTCGTTTAGGTTCGATCTAATTTTGATTCTTTTAAAAAATAGAAAGTAACTTATTTAAAATGAAGTAAAGTGAAATTGATATTTTTTTTAATTCGATTTTTAGCTTACTCTAATTTATCTTGGTTAAGCACTTTTAAGTCTTAACGACATAATTAGCATCAAGAAAACTCCAAAGTAGTCCATCTATACTGTAGACCGAAAAGATTATCCCCCGTCCCCCCCCCCCCCCC
>OVAY01000080.1:83165-107367 GCA_900406395.1 Kernera saxatilis
TTTTTTTTTTTTTTTTGAAAAAGGAATGACTATATTTTGTTGACAAAAAATGACTTCTGTTCGTAAGATAGAAAAACTATTATTTTTCTATCGAAAAAAAAAAAAACATGTATTGACGAAGACTCGTGGAAGTACTTGAAATCATCTTTCTATACATTTGAAATAGGGAAAATATATGAAACCAAACATTCATTAAATATAATGTGAAAGTATGAACTGGTAATTATTTTTATTTTTTATGGAAATCATAACTTTTCGTTATTCTTCAGAAAAAACTAAGATGTTAACTAGTATAACTTATAACAACGTTTTTTATTACAAAATTTCAAAATTGCTTGAATTCAAGAAAGTTTATGTTTTCATATTAACTTATAAAATATGTTTCTTTCTCGTGATTCAAATTCAGAAATATATGTGAACAATATTCGTAGAAGTTTTTGTTGTTCCTTAATAAAGACCTAAAATATACATGATGGTTCACTTCACCATGTGAATTAAAAAACATGATTCGAATATATGCAGTATGATTTCAACCATGTTTGTTTATAATAAATGTTCTAAATAACAAAAATATAATGTTCTTTCACAATCCCCAAAATTAGTCTGATTTTAATCTGAAATTCTCCCGTTAACAAAAATAGACCAAATGGAAACAAAAAGATAACATTTCAATACCAAACCCTTAAAAAAAAAAAAAGATAGCATTTCAATGAAAATCAGTCCCAACAAAAAGCACATTAAATACATCACCGCATTAAATAAATGGGCCAATGGGTCATTTCATTTCCAACTTTATAAGGGCCAATAAGCTCACGGCAAAGAGGAGAATAGCGAATTAATTAGGAAACTTGAAAATGACAGAAGAAAAAAAAAACGTATTCAAAAGAAAAGATAACAAAATTTGTCTCTCGTGCTATTTTACCTCTTTTTCTCATTTTATTGTATCTTCGACTGCTACATTTTCTCAAAATTCAAAAACTGATGCCATTTTTATAAAGTTTTAAAAGGCAAAATACGGTCGAGCTTAATTCTTGTTCTCCTTAATTACATAAAATAACGTTTACATGAATGTTACAGAGAAAAATATCTATAGATATCTACTTTATGCAAGCTATTATAGAGAAAAGAAAAATCTATGTCAGACCTAAAAGTAAATGTAGGGGTCAGAAACATAAATCTGAAAAAGTTTAGGGGAAATCTACAGTTGTGGGAAACAACAGGGCTACAAACAAACATGGGACTTTGTCAATTGTCACTGACGATCACTGACGTTCACATTTTTTACAAAAAACAAAAAATCTTTTACTTACATATCACACATAAATAGATTAGAAAATTAAAAGAGACAAAAAAAAGGAACCAAAATCGATCATAAACCGTTGATAAATCATACAATTTGGATCAAACCCGTGAATTCTGTAAACGTCAAAAAGTTTTCACATGACAAAAATACGCTCAAAACGACACAGTCTTGGGTTTTCATTTTCTAGTAACTTTGAGAGAAGAAAGGTTCTTCGTAAGGAAACGAGTCCCAAAAGCCGTCGATTTTGTGGTTCACGTCGAGCAAGAGATCGGGGAGATCGGAGAACGCGTCGTCGGCGATTACGGTCATAGCCGGAGACGACGGTTCCGTGCTCGTAGGAGACGTCGACGACGTCTCTACCTCCATATCAATGGCGACTGCAGCTGCAGCGGCTGCGGCGGCTGCTTGGATGTCTTTAGGGTCTGCGCTAGCCGGTCTAGGGAGTTGGTAGGCTAGCTCCGGGAAGTTAAGGTGTGCAGAACCGCCTTTTATGGCTAGAGCCGCCACGTCGTGAGCACGCGCCGCCATCTCCGCCGTGGAGAAGGTGCCGAGCCAGATTCTTGATTTCTTCTTTGGCTCTCTGATTTCGGACACCCATTTTCCCCATTGTCGCATTCTCACCCCTCGGAAAGTTGGATGCTTTGAAACAACCTTCTCATCATCATCATCTTTGACTCTTTTCTTCTTCGGATTATTAATCACTGTTCTCTCCGTCGCCTGCGCCGGCGGATCCTGAAACCTCCGGCAGTCGTCAGGATGCGATTCCGGAGGAGATGAGTGATCCATTGATTGGATTTTTTTCTGTTTAATTTTCTTGAGGGGATGAAATGTAACGAAAGAGTTAATTTGGTGGGAAGATTTTTAGAGAAGGGAAGAAATTTGTTTTTTGTTTTTGTTTTGCTTTAGTGTGAGAGCAGAAAAGGGATTTGAGAAGAAGAGGTCGGTGTGGTTGTTATTATATATACATAATACATCCAAATTTGGAGGTTGTAGGCTATACCTAAAATATATGTATACGTATTCAATACATATTATACATATCGACATTTGGGTTTTGAAGCTATTCTACTCTATCGGTTTTCAATTTATTATCTCCCCGGTTGTGAAAAAAGAGAAAAACACACACACACACACACACACTCTCTCTCTCTCTCTCTATATATATATGTATGTATATATACATGCGAACTTATATAAATTCATATGTTTTGGAACCTTGATATTTTCATATTTTATATAAATATTGATTAGTCGATGAGTTTACATACAACAAAAAAAGAAATACTCCAGGGATTAATAGTTTTATTTATAATATTTTTATATAGTTTTCTAGTTCAATCGGTAACAAAAGACGGTAAATATTTTTTGGCGATAAAAAATAACGATACGAGATAACAGTGCATTTAGAAACGGTACAATAATATATCACGATATTGTGAGAGATGGTGGTTTGTTTATTTTCCGATTGATAAAAGTTGGTGGTATATTAAATAATATTTGATACAAACTAGGATAAAACTAGTATCAGTATTCAGTAATTTAGGATGAAATTTGGCCATCTTTTTTTGGTGATTCCATTTAAGAACTGATTACTCCCCACAGCTCGGCATTTGACATTTAATGGGCACCAAAATAATGGTCTTTTTAAATAGTGCATTTAGCCTTGCCATAACATTCATACTGATTCACTCAACGTTAATTACAAAACATTCATTTTTTTAATTTTTTTTTTGTTATAGGGTTTTCGTTTAAAAAACAAATAAAGCATTCATATTTGGGGGTGTACTACTATTATATCCGACTTTGTCGAGTTTCTACAGTCGAGTCATATTATATACATTGATGGTGAATATAATAGTGACACATATAGCTTAAGAATTATTGAGGCGTTTTTTAAGCTAGCTACATTAATGAATAAATAAGCATTTACAATTGCAGGGATTGAAAAAAGTAGTCGATTACAATTGATCCACAAAAGCACAAACATATATAGAGCACTGAAAAAAATTAGAAGTCCAAAATTTATCTACTTTGATTTACCTATCACGCATTTGTTGCTAAGCCAAGAAGGCAAATTAAGCCACAAAAAAATAGGTTGGTTTTGACCCGTGATAAGAGGTTTTCATTAGGATAAATCTTCTGAAGCCGTTGTACATGCATGGTATATATAGAAATATGTCTAGTGAGTTAGGTTTGCAAATTTGCGATTAAGAATTGAAGAAAATGTGTTTAAGTGAACAATTTGACTACAACATTGATATAGACGCACGTATAAGCAACCGCATAAGCACACGTTTCTACAAGGTACATAAGATGTTACAAACAATTAAAGCCAATTGACGATATATAAGATGTACTACAAAGTACATAAGATGTTACAAAAGCCAACCTTTGGATCTCATCGGCTTCGTACATATATACATACAAACATACATCATACTCATACGGACATGCATATATAGATGTCATCACATCACATGTGTATGTATGTATTCATGCATATTTACGAAAGAGTCAAGTCAACCATCGTTTTCGTCTTTTGATCTTGGGTTAAACAAGATTAAAGACATAAGCGCTGTCAAAAGTAATTTTAATTAGAGTGTCGTAACTACTCTCACTACTAACCAACTAACATTTTTTTTAATGAAGTTAATACGACTGTATATTTGTTTTTTCAATGGTGGAGGAATCTAGATAGAAGACAACAGTTGGTTAACTACAATTTCACATTAATACGAATGTGTATATATATATATATATATATATTATTCAGCTATCTAGTTCGGTTATTAATTGCTTCGTTATTAATTAAAAACGTTTGGCAACTTTATGGATTGGGATAAAGCTCATAAACAGAAGGCAAAACAAAGGGCAAAACATAAAACGTACTTCATATGAGTAAAATCAGACAAGTTTTACAATTTATGTTTCAAAAGGTTTCGGTTTGGAATCCTCTGGTTACTCAAAGAAAAACGTAAAAGTAAGGCAAAAATAACAATAGAAATGCTATAATCTTTACTACGATCTCCATTTTTTGCTTTTTTTAACTTTTGTTAAGTGCATAGATATTAATTTATTCATGGCTCAGGCATTAGAGTCTGGCAGAGCGAAGATGTTGCTTAATCAACGGTCGGATGTATTCACTGTAGCCGTCAGGGACCACCGAGTCATTGAGTGGATCCTTTAATGCCTCCTCGAACAGCTTCGGATAAACGTTGCCGTCGAAGCGGCCCAGAACAGAGCCAAGATAGTGGTCGGTGAAGTCAAAGGTGTCCACGAGAGCGACTGCGTTTGGTCGAACACGAGAGTAGAGTGACCGGAGCTGGTGGTTCGCGAGCGAGGCTTGCTCGGGCGTGATGGAGTTTGTGCTGAGGAAATCACCGAGGTGTTTGTGAAGGAGGTGTAGTGCATAGATGTAGCACAAATTCTTCAGCTGATTCTTCACTCCTTCCCCTTCAATCTCTTTCTCTATTTTTGCTATAAACCTGTCAATTTCAAATAATTATGGTTTTGGTCCGTTTAATCATAATCGTCTTCTAGCATGTGCAAGCATTCGAATATGATTCCAAGAAAAAAAATCTTGAGAAATTAATTCATGGAAATTGGAATCATTTTTTTTTAAGATGCCTCACATCATACAAATAATTTCAGATGCTCTTGCGTGTTTAATAGTTGTAATTTGGTGAAGAAGCTAATTACTTACTTGGAAACAACAATCAACTGACAATGAGCAATGGCAGCCTCAACAAGATCAGCCAAAAGCTCAGAGAATCCCTGTTCTTGATTCTCAAACTTGCTTAGATTGTTAGCACAAGAAACAGCCATTCTCAAAGCCCTTGCTTCAAAAGCTTCTAACACCATACCAGGGTTTAACCAATCCTCAGCTGCATGTTCAACAAAGACAATTCAGGAAAAAAAAAAACCCAAGAAAAAGATTATTAATTTATGGTAAATTCGTGGAAATACTCACCTTTTTGAACTCTAGAATGACATTGCAAAAGATGTTGTGCTCTGCCCATATATGCAGTTGTTCCAGCAGGAGCCTTTCCAGAACCCAACTGTGAAACTGTCTTCATCAAAAATCTAGCAACCTGAAAACACATTTTTTTTTCAAAACATAGCTAATTTTAATACAATTTTATATACCAATATGAACAATTAAATCTATGTGATATGTGACTCTAGAGTGTTATTATAGAAGATGAGTAAAAAAAACATAAGAATACCTGTAACTGCAACACAACATTGTCTCCCTCATATGTGCAAGCAGGAACATAAACAGCAAACAACTCAGGAAGGCCACTACACCACAAGTAGCCATGTCCACCACATAACTTACGACATTCTTCAATACCATCCTTTTAAAACCAACAAAAAAAAAGCACACAATTTTTAGCTGATTTTCAATTCTTTTAATGAGTTCAAAAAGGGCAACAACTTTGAAAGCATACCGCGGTTGCTGAAGTAGTCATAGACTTCAATCCTGCAGTGCATGCATGAGCTTCAGGCAGTGTTGCGAAATCACTAGCCTCTAGTCTTTGTGTTACATCAGTGTACAACCATTTCAGCCACTCCCCTACAAACCTAAATGCATATGCAGATGCCAACAGAGGAAACAACCTGTTTTGCTGAGTTTTGTAATCAATCACCTGCCATATTTAACAACACCAATAGGTGATTTCTATGACCATGATCATCCGCCTTCATATTAATTGGTAAACAACTTTGTCCTATTACAGAGTACCTGTGTCTCAATTCCACCATTCTGTGAGCCAAACTGTCTCCGGACTGCACTGTACCTTGTAGCTATGCAGACTGCCCGAGCCATCGCATTGGAAGCATTTGACACAATAGACTGTCTCACAAACACCATAGTACCATACACCAGTTGCCTTGGAACATCTGATGCTACATATTTTCCTTCTCTTGTAACTTTTGACAACCTGGGAGAAGAAAAATGTAGAACCAATGAAATATATGGTGAAATGCTTATTCACATAAGGC
This sequence comes from Kernera saxatilis, assembly GCA_900406395.1. Classification (NCBI taxonomy): domain Eukaryota; kingdom Viridiplantae; phylum Streptophyta; class Magnoliopsida; order Brassicales; family Brassicaceae; genus Kernera; species Kernera saxatilis. Next base: position 89,473 of record OVAY01000080.1, read on the forward strand.
CAAATGGGCAAAGAGAGAGTGAAGACCTCATGAGCATTTGATCTCTAGGAATACGAAACTGATCAAACATAAGAAAACCATTGTCCATTGAGTTGTATGCCCCGTTTCCAAACTTTACTCCGATATCACCAACTGTTATACCCGGAAGAGGAGAATGATCATCCAAACTGCGCAGTTGCACGATGAATCCTGAAAAAGGAAGATTTGGCAATCAATATGGATGAATAAAAAAAAAAACGAAACAAAGAAATCCTCTTGATGCTGACCATGGACACCATGGTCTTTGCCATTGGTTATAAGACGAGCATAAACCACAGCATGTGTAGAAACTTTCCCCAAACCACCAGGCCACCACTATTTCACCACACAAAAAAAAAAAGTAAGACAACTAAAAGACTCAGAGATAAAAAAAAAGATAATGGTTAACCAAGACATGTAGCCTAATAGTTTGTACAAGTGTCGTTTTTGTCTCACCTCCGCGAAATACATGTTGAGAAAAAGATAGTTTTTGTTTTGTTCTCACTTTGGATGATGTCTGAGTTGGACTGTGAATGATAAACTGGTCAGTCTGGTGATCGAAAGTGGCGGTTGTCTCAAGGCCTTGAACGTTAGATCCATGACCAAGCTCAGTTTGAGCATAGCATCCGATAATCTGCATCTTATTCGCCAGAGGCAACCACTTTTGTTGCTGTTCCTCTGTGCCCTGCCCTTTTATTGCAGGCACAAACATTCCCTGTCCACCACACAAACCATTCAACAATCAACGAAACCCAAAATTCTAAGTCACTCAAAGAAAAATCGAAATTTTGTTATATACCCAATGCAGATCCACGAAGCCTGGTTGATCCATGAAAGACCTCAATCTGATTGCTTCCTGATCAGAGAGACGAAGCTCGTTGATCAGATTCCAAGCATGAGCGCTTTTTTTCAAAGTGTTCTTGAACAACTCTTTCCTACTCATTACTGCTCTATTGCTCTTCTCAAAGACCTAACATGGCAAAAGAAAGTTGCAAAATTTCACACCGGAATTTCACCGGAACACAGAAAAAAGAAGGAGGTAGGAGGAGAAATTCACCGGATCACGGGAGACGAGGCGGGAAATCCGATTTGAAACCTCGAAAGCGTGGCGGGAACCGGCCCAGACGATCATCATGTCCTCGACGTCGAACTCTGCTTTGTCCCTCTCATCGGCAAGGTGATCACTTCCGTCCATGGTTTTGCTCTTGTCAGATTCCAAGTGGGAAAAAATCAAAATTCAAGGAGAAGCCATTGCATTTTAAGACAAGTAAAAGCTTCTCCTAGTACCTATACGACGTTTCAATAGGAGAATCCGTTGCATAATAAAAAGACATGATTTTTTTCCTTTCTTTTTTTAAGATTAGAACAGAAAGAGAAAAAATATATTGTTTAAAGAAAGAAAGTTCAGGTATTTATCCTTTAGATTCGGTCTCCTCTGCTCTCGGCATTTACACATATTCTACAAAAAGTGACAAATAGAGCAAGATACCTTTTATTCCTTTATCCTTTTAAATTTCTATATTTTCCAAAATTATTTGAGATAAATGAAAATTCAACGACGAAGTGGATATATAGAACAATTTGTGCAGTTTTTTCTAGACGTGAGTGATTTCACATTTCAGAGAATCATGGACATTGGTTAACACTGGACAGATGAGGAGTTTCCATAGATCAACTTTCACGTGTTGTTGGTCCACTAATTTCTATCATCAAACTAGACCAATACTATTTATCCTTTTTTTCTGCTTTTAATGTTTTGGACTTTTTACAAGATAGGAACTTAGACAACATGGTTGTCATATACTAATACTCATATATACTATAAGTTTCAGTTATCTAATGTATTTGGATTTTCAAAGTAAGACATTCAAACCCTTAATATTTTACAATGATACATGAATCAATCTTGATTCGCATGAATTTTGAGAAAAACAAATACTACAAAAAAAGGTTTATTACTGGTCTGGTTGTTAGCACCATGATGTTGGCATCTAACTGCCTACGTATCCTGATTCTTATATAAAACAATTTTTTATAAAAAAATTTAGGTATAAATTTGGTTAAACATTAATCAGACTCGAATCATCTACACATCATATTGCCATCATTACTCTCGTGGACATTGAATAGTGAATACTTGGCTCAGCTACTTTTTGAGTTTTGTTGACTTTAAATCCACTCGAATATAAATAGTCTATTTGTGGTAAAACAGAATTTACTCCAAAGATAACTCTAAGATGTTTAAATGAACGGAATTCATTTGTTTTTTTTTTTTTTATATATCATTTCAGAGGACTTGGCAAATTATTTAAAAAGGGTATAAATTAGTTGTTTTTGCTATATATAGTACAACTGAGATATCCACATATGTGAACACCAATTTCTTTCATTTTACAAATGGCGTTTTAAATTATTTTTTTTGTTCTGACAAAAAAAAGATTTGTATTCAAAAATTAAAATGGAGATTTATCGATAGTCTTTGATTCATTTTCCAAAAAGATTTGTTTTAGGATTAAAGAAAGGGATAATCTCAATGTTATCCGGCCTTGTGCGATGCATGACTCTTCGTCCATAAATCATTATGACACGTGTCAATAGATCATTGACTTTCATTTAAGCTATCGTGACAGGTGAAACGCTGTCAGTTTAGAAAAACCCTCTGAAAACACTGAGATCGTTCTTTTTATTTTTGGTTCTCCTCTCTTTAAGAGAAACCTAAGGTTGAGTAGAGATTAGGCAAATTCTCGATCCCCAAATTTGAAAAAGCAGAAAACTTGTTCTTAAGGTTTTACTCGCGATTCTTCTCAATTTCTCTTTTGATCATAGGCGATCGATTATCCATCGATTACTCGGTGATCGGATTTCAGAGTCCTCTCCGTCTCGTCGTTGCCGGCGCCTGATCGGATCGTTTGTTCAGGCGAAATATGGTGGTGATTTCCCTGAAGATTTTGGATTCAAATTTTCTCCGGTCGCTTCCGCTTGACTTTATCAAAATTTCGATTTCGTGTAGACTTTCTTCTTGGCTTTGTCTGCGAATCCTGTGATGCCATTAGGGTTTTCGTTGTGGTTGATGATTAATCTGTTACTGTGAATAATCGGATCTGTATATATAAGACTGGTGATTAGAGAGTATCGTTTGGGAGAATCAGATTGTTTGTGGGTTTGATCTCTAGATCTTTGACTGAGGATATGTATATCGAAGAACTGACGGAAAGGGAAGAGAAGGGGGAGAGACGCGTAGAGGATACCGTCGCTGATGGAGATCAGGCGATATTGGTGAGCAGAGGAAACGTGATTGTGTTCACGACAAAGAGGGCACTGGTTGGTGTTGGTGCTCGTGCGTTGTTCTATCCAACCCTGATTTACAACGTTGTTAGGAATAAGCTCGAGGCTGAGTTTCATTGGTGGGATAGGGTGGCGGAGGTAAATTTTATCGTCCTTTGAGCTGGTTTATGTAAAATTGTTCATTGGTATGAGATGTGTTATAGAATATGCTTCATTTACTTGGCTTTTTTTTTAAAAGTATGCTTCATCTCCAATTGTTTGTTAGGTCTCCTGTAGATACTCCTCCAAGTATGTTCTCGGGCGTAGGTTCTGTGTCTTATGCTAATCATTATCTCTCTATTTATTTTGTTTCTCCAGTTTATACTACTGGGAGCAGTTCCATTCTCATCTGATGTTCCGCGACTGAAAGAGCTCGGTGTCTGTGGAGTGATCACTCTGAATGAGCCATATGAAACTTTGGTTCCATCATCTCTCTACAAAGTCTGTTCGTTTCTCCATCTTTTAATCTAGCCATCGTGACAAAAATATACTAGCTCCCTGTCTTTTGGTTTCCTTGTATTTACTAACCTCATTTGATTTTCATACTTTTATGGAAGTCTTACGGCATTGATCACCTTGTGATTGCCACGAGAGATTATTGCTTTGCTCCTTCCATGGAAGCAATATGCCAAGCCGTCGATTTCATCGATCGTACGTGTACCTTCTCTTACTGTTTTTCTTGCCATTGTCAAGAATCTTACAGTTGTTGGAAACCGTCTTCATTTGATCTTGAATTCTATTTTATCTTGTTGAAGGAAATGCTTCTCTTGGGAAGACAACCTATGTTCACTGCAAGGCGGGTCGGGGCCGTAGCACAACTATTGTCATATGCTACTTGGTTTGTATTGCAGTTAATCCCAAAGACGATTTGCTTCAAGATACCTTTTTCTCTCTGATCATATCTTTGCAACGCAGGTGCAACACAAGCACATGGCACCCGAAGCAGCATATGCTTACGTGAGATCATGCAGGCCCAGGGTTCTTTTAGCTGCCACCCAATGGAAGGTAATTGATTGGGGCACATTCGTTGTTCTTCCCGATGAATTAGATTCATGTCTTTTTTTCTTCTTCTATCATCCTCTGATTCCTTGGTGTGTCTGCAGGCCGTTCTTGAGTATTACCATGTCAAGGTGCTGAGTACTCAGAGTTCCTTAACCGATGCAACTTCAGCTTTGATCCCAAGAAATGTGAAGCAGGTTTGTTCTGGGAATGTGGTTGTGTTTGATGATGGGTCGATGGTAGTAGTGACCCACTCGGATCTAGAGGGCTATGATGATGACTCACGGAGGTCAGTGAATGTTGCTGGAAACGAGTTATGGGCGGCAGCTGCAGATCTGAGCATGGTGTACCGGGTGAAAGTGGTGGGGCAGACTGCGTTGGCGAGGATCTCGTGCCTGTGGCTGGGCTTGCGTGAGGACCACAAGCTTTCTGGGAAGAATCTTTCAATGGGAGGGATAAGCGTCGACATTTCTGTCTACTGATGGTGATGAAGAATGATGCAGGTGAGTCGGCTGGCGAGCGAGTGAATATGCCTTTTTTCACTGTTTCTCCCCAGTAAAAAAAGAAGTCTATAAATAAAAAAAAAGGGTCAAATTAGATATAGAAGAAAACAAGGGTTTGTAAATTCTGAAAACAAAAAAAGACTTGGTTTTGTCGTCTGGGTATTGTAATTAAATACTACCTCGTGCCTCATTTGCCTTTGATGAGGAACAACGTGAATTAATCTCCTTTTCAAGTATCCAGATGACTCTTTCAAGTTTGTGACGTTGAGATTAATTAGACTAATCCATCAATTCAAGACACAGTAAAATAAAAGAAAAGAGATGAAATTAGAGAGCGATCTGAGTCTTGATCGGAGTACTGGGAGTTTTTAAAAGAAATTATGATCACTACATTTAGAAAAGAACATGTCAACAATCCCCATGGTTACTCTGCATCAAGGTCCATAGGTTGTTGCTCGTTGCCATTATCAGTAGCTTGAGAGGTGGATGATGCTGCTACTGCTGCAGCTTGGGAGTTGAGGAGGAAGGTATTGCATTTGTCGATGGTCTTGGCGCAGATCAGACCTTGGTTCCACAGTTTAATCGTAAATAGTCTCCACTGCCTGCTTCCAGCAGCAACGAAAGTGAAACAAATTAAATGTGATGCTCCAACGCATTTCGGAATCATATATGATGAGTGGATGGAAGATTATTACCAGAAAGATTGAGAAGTGATGAGCTCTTTCTCATGAAGTTTTGTGAACTCTTCACATGCCCAAGGAACATGTCCATACGCGAACACCCTGCCCCCAAAGGAATCAACACAAGAACAACGTTTTAACAAAGGTGAAACTAGTGTTGAATCTCTCTTTATAATCTCTTTTGAAACTTTAATTTCCAGACCAACTGTTTGAAATTCATGCAGAGTATTGCATGGACTAGAGGTCCGATCCAAGGCATATGCAAGGGAAGCCATGACTTCGGCCTTAATTAGGGTTATATGTTGTCCAAGTTTGGGAAATTTGTTTTTTCACATTAACAGAAAAGATATGAACAAATGACACAAATTTTTCATTTAATGTAGGACATTGGGAAACATTTGACCAGTCCTGACTAGATGAAGTAAAATATAAGATGCAAGTAGAATAAGAAAATAGCTACCTTTGCTTTCTTATAAATGAGTTCCATAGGCTCATGAATCGCTTTTTCTCGTCGCTCACATTCACCAACTGATTAAGCCTCTGTCACATTGTGAATAAGAAGAAGAAAGGCCTTTGGTGTAAGTTATGGTCTTTCGCAACAATTCAATGAAAATAAAAAAAGGAAAAAATGAAATACCTGGCGTTCTTCAATATCTGCAAACTCATCATCAACTTCGGTTTCGCTATCCACATCAGACATTACTTCTTCAAAAGCCATTGGCTTCGACATGCAGCTGATTTAGTTAGTAAAATAAAACAGAGACAGCATTGTTTCATAAATCAAGATATGAAGGAAACTAAACCACCTGATATGTTTCAGAGTGATAGAACTGCCGTTTCTTAAGAGCCTCGATTCTGGAAACAGTTAACAATCTTGGTTAATAAAATCAGTATTATAAACAGTTATACATTAGCAAGAAGATTGTGTATAAAATTAGGAACAAAATATCACAAGAACATATAACCTTCTAGCCTCGGACCGCGCTGCAAATAACATTTTTCTCCTAGAAACAAGAGGCACCTTAGGTTCAGAAGACTCAGCTATTGCTGGTTGAGTAATTGTTAGAGTGTCGCTGGTCTTTTCCGAAGAGTGAGCTTTTGGTGGGGATGAGACATTATCATCGTTCACATGAGACAAATCATTTTCGGCGTCACGAGGTAAATCGCCTCTATCCATCTCCAAAAAGTGTACATTAAGTCGCTTCACTTTATTACTATCATCTCTTTGGCTTCGCATTCGCTTACGACGTTTCGAGCTGCATAAATTACGGTTTAGCTCTAAGAATATAATGCTAAATCATAGCTAAAAAAGAAGAGTACTAAGGAGTTCGAATTTTACCAAAAGGTAAAAGGAATACCATTACTTAGTTCCTGATACAAAAAAAAAAAAAAACAGTATGGTGGAGTTCAAAATGATGACAAAAATGAATTATTTTCTGAACCACTTGAAGTGGTACGTATCAAATTTCTTACTAACCCCAAATCTGAATGCACCAGGTTTCAGGGAGACATCAACTTCCGGGTAATCTACCTCCGGCAGCTAAAAAGTAAGAGTACTTATCTTGTTACTTATAATATCATGACAAAACATTAAAGAAAGTTATGTAGATCCTTAAAAACAACATACCCAAAAGTTAAACCCAAAGATGTTATGTGATGACGTCAAATGAAGTCTCACGCCCTGCACAGACATAAGACATTGTATTTTTGAGCATCAAATATTTGAATACATATTGTTTAATTAAAATTGAAAGATACTATAAGAAAGGTTGATTCTGATTAGTGCCTACGTCGAGGCCTCCACATGGGATTGAGCAAAATGAGCAAGAGAAATTCTCCACAACTGCATTTTGATACATAAATGTATGTAGATAATATATTGTCAGAAGAAACACAGCGAGAGAACAGTTTCTGAAAGGAAATAACCAGTTAAAGACTCACCTTCAGTTTTTAGTATTTTGCTATCACAATCCATATAGTTGAAAATTATTTTCCCACCTGAATTTGACCTAATTAAGTAAAATATAAGTGTGGCATGAGCGAGAAGAAGCCATTCACATGTACAACTACGAAATAGAAGAGAAATATCTAAATTACCACAAACAAATTAATTTTAAGTTTCCTAAAAGTTTAAGAAGGGTTCACAAATTTTTATTTTTAATGGTAGTTTTGGAAAAACAAAACATAAAATCTGATATTCTTGTCCGAATAAAACATAGAAAAATGAAAAGAAGAGATTCATACGTCCTTTTTTTATTCGCTTTGATTTTGTAGCTCAAACACTTTTGACGGAAATATGGCTGCATATAAACATAGAACAAATTAATAATAATTATTAAAAAAAACTTGATGATACAAACACACTTCTTAGATTAAACTACTTATACAGGCAAAATGAAGAACAATTGTTGGCACAGTTAAAAAAAAAATGGTTCTGAGCTAAGAAATAATAATAATTGTTTGAGCAAGAAAAGGAAAAGAGTGCATACGTTGCGTTGTGAGCGAATTCGAAGAATGTTGTATAGGATAACAGGTTTGGTATATAACATGAGATTTTTCTCATCATCAGTCCCGGGTAAGGACCTAACGCCAAATTTCTTCCTAGGCATCTTTGCTTGATTAATTTCAAGCTGCCACGACCATGCATAAACATTGAATTAAATTGTGATCCACACAATTTTTAGCACAAAACCAGAAATATATTCTTCAACAAAAAATAGGTTATCTGCATATAAAATTTTGGAATTAAATATTAAATTATAAAATTATCTATTTTAAATGTATACTAATTTGTTATAGAGACTACACTATATTAATTTAGTGCTAATATTATGTTTCAGTTTTTTTAATCATTTCTATTACTATAAGATTAAGATCCGCAGGAAACTTTATGCATAGTACACTAAGTACATTAACAATATTTTATAATATAACCTAAACACAATTTTGAGATGTATAAAAAAATTATCGTAGTTTTAAAAATGTTTATATAGTATAACTTTGCAGACAAAACTTATTAAAATGAAAATATTGAATCAGAATTACAAATGTATAAACAAACAAACTATTGTAAACAGAAAAATGAAATCGGCAAAAAAAACTGTACCAAAATAAAATAGAAAACAAAAAGAAGGCAAATTTTGTGCAAAATAAGATAATGGAAACAATAGGATGCCTATTGTTGAAATACAAACATGTTTATAAACCATTTTGTGGGTTCGTAGGTTTGTATTACTCCCTTTTGTGGAGTGACCATATTTTTCGGTAGATTTTTTCAATTAAATTAAGATAAAAAAAGTTGACGAAAACATAAAATTACGCGAATTTGATGTATAAAAATTATATAGATATTGAAACAAATCTAGATAAATAGATTAGAGATTTCGACATACTTTCCGATCTTGCAACGCAATTAAGAGCAATTTCTGTTATGCCTCTATCACACGAACGCAGAACTAGTAATGTACATATTCGATCTCCATTTTTGATGTTGATGCGGCGTGTTTCTGCAAAATCTATGAAACGTATTTATAGAGAATAAATCTTACCTGAAACCCTAGATACATAAGTGATTGGACTTTAATTATCGTAAAATTTCATAATCTAAAAATTAATTTGGCCCAATATAAATTTAAAAATATTACTTAAAACGGTGAGCCGGCCCTGAACCCAAACTTCGCGAATTTGGGTTAGGAGATTCTGATGTCTAGCAAACCAATACACAAAAATCATATATAAATTCTATGAAATATCTCAGTTTGCATATTGGGAGGATCAAAAATATTTTCTACAAACTTAATCATTCTTACAATTTTCGCCTAAAGCTTGAATACTTAAGCTCCCTGCTTGCTTTCGAAAGCATATGGTCTTTTCACGTTCAATCTCATTACCTCGATCTCTTTAATTAGACGGTGAATGATGTTTTTCTTGGAATGGTGCAAGCTGGTCTTTCGCGATATTTGAGTCAAAGATATAGTAAATCACTAGACTTTTTTCCTAATTGTTTTTGCTTTTTGATTAATATAATATTTAAATACCATAAAATTAAATTTGCCGATTTTTTGTTTTTTTTTTGTCGTTTAAACAGGTATGGAAACAACCTCAAAGACAAGAAAATCTCTACAAAATCAATGTTTCCAAGGCCTTATTTTCTTCAACCTACGGCCATATAGAAACATAGAGGTATACACAATCATATCTTATCTTAATCGTATTAAAATAGTTAAAATCTAGGAAAAATCTAACATGTTAGAGTTTATTTACGAAAAATAATATAAACTCACAGGATTTGGCTAAGATGATGGAGAAAGGTTCAAAATCAAGATGGGGAAACTCAATCGGCTATGTTATGTTTCCTTTGTGGATAAGGTCAGACGAGGATACGTTGGAATACATCCGACGAGCCAAGGTCAGACGAGGATACGTTGCATTACTCAAATTCACCATGGAAGTTTTAGGGATAAAGGTGAGATACAAAACTAACAAATATTATTACCTGGAGTCCATAATTTTATATATATATATATATATATATATATATATATATATATATATATAACTGATGGACGTATTTGGAACTGGATGTGTGGGTATATATGGAAATCAGGCAGTCAAAAATCTCATAAAGGGTATTTTTAGTCGAACATCAGTAATATTTTCAAATGTGGTCGGTCCAGATGAAGAAATCAGCTTTCTCGACCATGAAATATCTTATATTGCAGCAAGTGCACTTGGTCTACCACAGGTACTATGCATGCACTACATGCAAAAAAAATTATTATCAAGAATCATATTGATTAAAACTTAATTAATTTATTGTGGATAAACTAATGTTTTGTTGTTTTGTTGAAGGGGCTGACAATACATATACAAAGCTATGTAAAGAAGGTCATCATCAATCTAGCTGTTGATCTCAATGTGATCCCTGATCCCCATCACCTTTGTGATCTCATCATCGACTCTCTCAACTCCATGAAATCAGCTGCTTTTGGAACTGGGTTCTCACAAATGAGAGGTTTAAACTATTGTTTCCTTCTAAACTTCTAATTAATGGAATTTGAAGCTTTCGAAGGTGCAAATTGTTAGATTATATAAGGAACCCATTATACAATGCACTTATGCCTGACCCATTTCTACCGTCCAGACTTTTGATTTTTATATGTGTATTAGTCTTAGTAGTTTTTTGTTGTTGTTCGTGTTCCTTGATTGAAACACGTCTTTGACCGTTCTAGTTTTAATCAGTTTTTAGTCGTGAACAATGTGCTTGGTTCTTTTGTTCTCATTTCTAGAATTACGGTTAGACAAAATATCGGTATTCTTTCGTTATACTTTTGGATCCGAATCGAAAATTTTGAATTACCCGAATATTTCAGAGAAAAGTAATACTAAATTCTATATTTATCAAAATTGAAGCAGATCAGATTTTATATAGATTAGTAGACATGTACAACATTATAATAATATTTCTTATATATTTACAAATTGAAAAAATTAATAATTGTTTATAAACTATTAGCTTTAAAAAAAAAACGAGAAACAAAAAGATTAATAAAGTGTTTGTAAGAATACTCAACACTGAATTTGCCGGGAAGAGCGCGTGAGGTTGACTTTCAAATGGGTAAAATGGTCAATTCATATTCATATATAATGGTTCTCCTTGTGAAACCGAGAAGCGCGTAAAGTAGAAGAGATGCGTCGATCGGCGAGCGCCTCCATAGTTTCCGACCAATTATCAGCAAATACTCCGTCGCCTTCACCGTCTCCGCCGCGAATTCAAAGCGCCGCAGATTCGGAGGATGTCCAGCTTCTTTTGCCTCGGTACGACCCCAACTCTCACCCTGGGAAGAAGCACAAATCGCGACTCAGATCCGCCGAGAACGCTATCCATTTCATTCCTCTCGTTCTCATTCTCTGCGCCGTTATACTTTGGATGTTTTCGAATCCAGGTAACGATTCCTCCGAGATATCCTCTGTTCGCTGAATGTTGTCTATATGGGTTTTTGATTTGTAGATGCAAAAACTGTTTCGTTTAGCTACGGGTAATTCATATCACGTATAATCTGCAATTCAATTGATTTACAGTGAGTGATTTCTATTCGTAGGGATTTGTGTTTTGGTTATATCTTTTGATAAGACTTGGGTTTGGGTTTCTATTTGTTGATTTGTTCACAGTAGTAGCAATGATCAAACAGTGACGATTGGGCATGTCTACTTACATGGTGGAAGACAAAGTTTGATGACTTGAAACGGACGATTATTTGGTGCCTTCTTCAGGTCAAGCTTACTATTTTCCTGTCGAGACAATTTTCTCACAATTCTTAGCTCTGTAGAATCCTTCCACTCTTATAGGCTTATATAGCTTTAACGATTTGCATTGTATTATTCTTTTACAGATATTATTATATGTAACTTTTTTTTGAGATTGTTCATAAAAGGATCTATTTTGTCATACTTTTTCTCTTATTATACATTGTTCAATGAATGGAACATATGCTTTTAGATCTCACTATACAGCCAGATCAATGCCCTAAGAAATTCAGCTTTTTGAATTAAAGAGAGGCTCACACTCAAAGTTTGTGTGTTCCAGCATTGGCCCCAGCCTCACTAACTTTGGTATGATAACATTGTCTCTAACGGAACACACAAGAGGATTGTCCCATTGCAGAAGTGCTCCAACTAGATTTGCACGTACTGTCAGCGGGAATGCCCGAGACCATCTCTCGCTCCCATATGATTCCATTGCCCCTTCGACTGATTCAGTCCCTCCATTGATTGCACTGGCAAGTTTATTCGCCAGAACAACCGAATCTTCCAAGGCACAACAAGCACCTTGCCCAAGATTTGGAGTCATTGGGTGCCAAGCATCTCCAACAAGAACAACTCGGCCTTTTGATGCTGGAGGAGCAATGCCAGGCCATAGCCACCGGTCCACAAGAGGAGTTCTGCTGATTGTTTCATCAGGTGTTAGATCGATGAGGTTTCGCAGATCTTCAGGCCAGGTACTAACCAGTTCTTTGGCTTGTTTTTTTAGGATAGCTGGATCGGTTATTTTCGGCCCTGCATGTCTCAGGTTTTACGATATTGGAATTGAAAGAAGACATTAATTCTGTGGGAATGTCTGAGGAGTGCTGAAATCTACCTAGAGATGGGCTGTTGAAACAGATGAACCAGTACACTTTTGTTGCAGATACAGGTACATATCCAGCTCGAAGCCCTCTACCATATATGTAGTTCACCTTTTTCTGAAATGGCTGCCCATTTGGATAGAACCCGAGGCCACGGAAAGCGCAATGACCAACATATTTCGGCTCACTGAACCCCATCCAAGTCGCGACCTTCGACCGGATACCATCACAACCAATAACAATCTGTCAAAGACATACATCATCAAATCAGCCAAGGCACAACATATCTTTTGGTCATAGCTTGGTGCATTCTGATGTCTAATAAGCAGAAGATGCTCGAAGGAAAGCTAAAGCATCTATGTACTTAGTATAAACACATGACTGTAGGCCCGGAGCATGAGAGAACTACTCAGGGGAACAAAACCTTTGCAAGCAATTGGCTTCCGTCTTCAAGTTCAAGTTGAGTGTCACCATTGGCATTGCTTTGTATTGTTTTCAGTTTTGAGGAAAACCGAATGGTTTGTGGAGGCAGCTGGCTAGCAAGTGTTTCCAAGAGTACTCGTCTCTCCACCGCCCGAACTTCTTGGCTATATTAAGACATGCTCTGGTTACACACAGGAATCAAATCGAATGCTCTTTAACCACCTTCGTGAGCCAGTTGTGAAATATCTACCTTTGATCTTCGTCTTTAAATCTGAAAGAACGAAGCCCTCTTCCATCTTCCTTCTTCACTACCATCCTGCTCAGCTGATCATACCAACACACTCAGGTAAAACCAAGAACAAATCTCACTTTTTGGATTATAAAACTCCTAACATAAGTGTAATCTGCTAGTGTCTGATCATTGCTCATGTCTCTTATCACACAATATGTCTGATTTCTATTTGATATGTATTTGATTTTATCACTGTACCCTTCAATTTCGAGGAACTGCGTTCGGAGTTGAGGCCCGACGGAGATGGCGTCCAGAACACGCCACCCATTCTTGAATAGCGTCAGCGATGTTCCTCCGGTCCGAAGCGACTCTGCCTGCTCCAGCACCACCGACCGGATTCCAAGCCTAAACCGCCAACCAAAATCTCCGGTTCAGTGTGACCCTCGAGTTTTTAAGTAAATTCAAAGACCCGGTTTTGTATTACGTACTTACCGATGAAGAGAAACGGCGGTGGCGAGTCCACCAATCCCGGCGCCGACAATCACTACGTTTTCCTCTCGGCCAACAGCGGTTGTTTGGGCTCTGGTCACTGCTAAACAAACCGGTTTTGATCCGGTTCGAACCGGAAACCATCTGTAGCTTCTGGCTGAGGATGGGAGAGGTGACTGTGACGGAGGATAGATCGGAAGCAGAAGAGACATGGCCGTGGCCGCGCGTGTCAAGGGAGGACAAACAAGTGGATATTCTTATTCAATTAAATTACTAATTTTAGACTTTTTTTTAAACTATTCTTTTTTTTGTAGTCAATGTGAAGCCACGAGGTCAACAAACACTATTGTAGCTCATACATGTGTCATGTTTAAACCACACAAACAACAATCCTCCACATCCCTTCACTCAACTCAATCAAAGACCATGTCACTTGCTGACGTGGCGTCCGGGTCAAGAAGAGTTTGAGATTTATTGTGTTACAAACACTCAAGAGTTTTACTACAAATCGAGAGTATATAGCATCCCAGTATTCTCAATATGATATCAAGTAAAAACGTTTTGAAACATATTGAGACTCTACTTGATGGGTTTTTGATCTATCTATGTTAAGAGGTAGAAGGAACATATTTGCCCACGAATCCAAAACCAACAACGAAGAAGGCCGTTGACTGCAATAGAAGGTACACAAAGAGTGAGTTCTTCCCATAGATGATGTCGTAGCATCCGCAGAACAACAGGTACGCTCCAACCAATAGCTCCAGCAAATGGACCCTGCAACACATTGCAAACAACAGTTATATCGGTTTAAGCTCAAATTAAGGCTCAACCAAAAAAAACAATATGAAATGTCTACATACCTCTCTCTGAATCTGACATGATTTTCTTTAGGCGCTTGTGCAATCAGCTTCGTCTTGAGACCATCACCTAACTTCTCAGTCACAACCCATTCTTGTACTCTTCCTGTTTCTAACAAGCCCATGACCAGAGCCTTTGTTCGAAGCAGGGACATTGCATTCTCGAACAGAACCCAGAACGCTAAAAGGTGGATTGATCTGTTAACAAAAAGGATAGAAATGTAAGTATACAGAGAAAACGATAAGTTATATGGACTTTATTTTCAGAGAGTAAGAGAGGAGGACCTTAATCTACCGATTGCGATAAAGAGAGTGATCAGAGAAGGGAGATAAAATGCAGCCCATTTCGGAACTGTGACTTCTGGGAACATAACAGTTGCTGGCAAGATAACGCAGTAGAAGCAGAAGGTGAGGATGTGAGCCACGATCTTGCGCATAAAGAAGAAGCTGTACATCATATACAACTTCTTCCATAAAGAAACATTCTCGCTTCTTATTATTTGTCCAGCCATTTTCCTGAATAGATTGGCAGGGCCACAAGTCCATCGATGCTGCTGGCTACGGAGGGCGTTGAAGGAACAAGGTAACTCACTTTTTACCTACAGATAATAGACTCGAAATGCTTCAAACGCATAACCAAGATGCCAAGAAAAGAGAAGAATCTTCTATACCTTGAGATCATCGATATATAGAAGCTTCCAGCCTCTGAGTGTGGCTCGTACAGCTAAGTCCATGTCTTCTACAGTTGTCTGGTCATTCCATCCCCCGGACTCATTCAGCGCTGAGATTCTCCAGACACCAGCCGTTCCTGCAATAGTTCCAGACAATAAGAAAATCTTTATAGAGAAAAGAAAAGAAAAAGAAAAAAGCAATGAGAATGCTATACCATTGAACCCAAAGAAAGCAAATGTTGAAGATCCAACTTGCTGCTCTACTGTAAAGTGGTAACTTAGAGACATTTCCTGCAATCTCGTCATCATGCATTGATCCGCGTTCACTGTGATGCCATGAGATTGTTAGCAAAAGCAAAATCTCAAAGCATGACATTATCATGTGCCAATTAGAGATTTTCAATGGAAAAAGAAGAGAATGGTGTGTAATGAATGTTACCAAATTCCCACCGGCCTTGGACAAGTGCTAACTTGGGATTGTGAATTAGAAAAGGAACAGTGCGGAGGAGGAAGTCAGGATCAGGCTGGAAATCAGCATCAAAGATAGTAACATAGTCACACTGCTTCACATAGCTATGCTTCATTCCTTCTCTCAGCGCACCAGCTTTGTACCCGTTCCTGTTATCCCTTATCTCAAAGGTTATGTTAACGCCTTCTCTCGACCATCTCTTACATTCCTTTTCCACCAATTCCTGTTTCCTTCCATTATTGCCACATAACCAAAATGTTAAGGAATTCACTTTAACACAACAAGTTTATGAGTCCAACACAGGGCTTGAGATGAGAAAGGAGAAGTGGTCTATAGAGGTTAACAAGGACCTTACTGGCTGGTTCTGTGGAGTCATCAAGCACTTGAATTATTATACGATTCGACGGCCACGAGATTTTGCAAGCAGCTGCAATTGATTGCTCACAAACCTACCAAATACAGCAATCCCACCAAATGAATTCAACCACATAGCAATCACTGGATGATACAGAAACTGGTTGCTTAGATTGTTACCTCTTTTTCATTGTACATAGGTATTTGCACAAGAACCATAGGGAAGCTTGCACTGCCACACTCAACATCATCCTCCATCGCTTCCCATTTGTAAACTTTCTCTGGTTTTCTCTTGAACAACTTGACATACGCTACCACAATTCCCATGTACATTACCTCTACGAAGAACATGACAGACATGATCAAACATAGAGCCACCAGGAACTTGAAGACAGGCACAACTACTACAGCCCTTGCTTGCCCCCACCATAGTCTGATTCGGGCAAAGATATCGTCCGATGTAGGAATGGATTTGAAGGCATTGAGGAATGTTGATGCTTTAGAACTTCGAACTTGAGACTTCAATGAGAAGTAAAAGAGAAGACGATTAAAGAAACCAGAAATTTGCCCTCGAGTTTAATACATTTAAAGGCATCTGTAATATTCTTGAATCCGCAAACCAACCACTTCTTGACTCTAAATATCTAGAGGACAATGAAACACCAAGTTTTGTTTAATACACTAGAGGACAAAAAGATTTGGTAATTCAAAAAGATCTAGTGTATCAGATCTAAATCAATGTAGCACGCAAGAAACGAGAAAGAAATAAGCAATGAGAAATGGGTTTTTACGATTTAGTGAAATCTAAGTCAAATCAACAGGAATCGAACAAAAAAACCCATCCTTTCCAGGGAAAATGTTGACGAGAAGTCCAAATTGAAGAAGCATTAGAGTCGTCGGCAAGAAACCCAGATTAAAAAAAGGAAAAGAAATCAAAAGCAGTCGTAGATAACAAGCAAAATGCAACATTTGTCATTGGGGTTGAGAGAGAGAGCGAACCAGTGAGAGAAGAAAGGAAGAGAACGTGTCGTGAGCAAGACGGTGGAAGATTGCGAGAGGAGACATTGAAACTCTCCCACAAATCGCCGTCTGCTCCGTGGCCGATAATCTCTACTCTCTAGCCTCTTTCTCTCTCTAGTCTTTGGAGTCAACTGGGGATGTCATCGGCCAAGTGGGCCAATCAATTAATTTCTGTCAATTAAAGTATTGTTTTTTTTTAATTATTTTCTTAAACAATATTGGTGGTATCTAATTATGGTGAAAAACTGACTACTTATCATCGACCACGCTGGAAACACTGATAAATTACAAAAAATATTTAGAAAATGATAAAAACAAAAAACCATATAAAAATAGCACACAAACATAAGACTTCAGAAAAGAAAAAAAACTTGGCAAAATCATAGCCCAGAATTTTAAAAGGAAATGAGAAGGATATTTGTTTGACGCTAAAAAAAGAAAAAAAAAACAAGAAAAAAAACTAAAAATATATATCTCTTACACATTGAAGTTGAACCTTCGAAAACATGGAGGGAGAGTAAGAGATTTTCAGGACTATAAGACTAATACAACAATTATAATGTGGCCCTTAAAACAAAATATTTATCTGTGGCTTAAATCTGATGCTTCTCTCTTTGTGGCCGGGCCGCATAAAGTAAATAATATGATCATAGAACTAAGATTTTTCCAAAAAAAAAAAGTAAATAATACTCCCTCTGTTTCATAATAAGTGATGTTTAAGGTTTTTGCACA
>OVAY01000081.1:0-107308 GCA_900406395.1 Kernera saxatilis
GATTATATAAATTCTAAAAAACGCTCTAAGAACTCTTAGAGTTCTCAATTAGAACTTGAATGAAATCAGAATTTCCAAAACAGGGCATTTGGTCTAGTGGTACGATTCTCGCTTAGGGACCTAAGACCATGATCAATTAAGAAACTTAGAAAATGATTTTAGTTATTTTTTAATTATAGGTTTAGAGTTAAGAACTTTTCATAAAAAACTTTAGATTTAGGTGTTTCAAAGGAAAACTCCGTTAGGGGTTCTTAAAAAAAAAACTATTAAAATTCTCAATTGATCATGCTCACGTGGGTCCATCAAGTGCAGTGAATCATGGATAAGAGTCGGTTCTTCTGTTTCTTAAATAAGAAACGAATCTACTCTTTTTAATATTTTTTTGATTATATANTATTTTTTTGATTATATAAATTCTAAGAAATGTTCTAAAAACCATTAAAATTCTCAATTGATCATGCTCTAATAGAACCCGAGTTCAATTCTCGGAATGCCCCCCACTTTTTCTTTTTTTACTTTCTAACCTTTACTTCTCACAAATTAACTATTATCTATCTAGTTTACACCTTATTTTGTGTTTCTATTAATCATATAGTATAACACAAGTTTACAAATATCAATACTACAGAACAGTTCAATATAATAAAAATCAACGGAAAAAACCAACTATTTCAATACATTCCAAAGGGGCAAAACGGTTTTATAGTTGTTCCCACACGCGCAATATACAATCATTCATATCTCTGTAAGACGACGATTTCTTTTAAGCCTTCTCTCTCCTACTCTAACAGACCCTACAAAGACAACGCAGATCTCTCAGACACACACCAAACAACTGTTACTCTATCTTTCTTAATTTCAGTCAGCTTACTTTCTTAGTTTTGTCTCTGGATTTAAGTCTCTGTTTGTAGAATTTTGGAAGTGGCTTCGCCTTGAAGCATAGCCTTTGCCCTAGTCTACTCTCTTCTTTCTCCACACTCCTCTCCTCCGCCTTCTGCTTCTGTGGCTCCATGGCTTTGAATTTCTCCTCTAGCTTCTGAAACACCAAGAACCACTCAAAATGCTAAGTGACAAGACAAAACCCTACAAACCAAAAATCTCCTCTCAACCTCTTCTTGCCTTTTTTCTTCTCTCTGCTCTCTCCTCTGTTCTCAAGCCAAACGGTGTGAAACAGCTTGGTGTCCTGCTTTTTATTACTTGGTTAAAAACACATAACATACATCTGAATTGAGCAAACTTTTATTAAGATCAGTTCTTACTCCGCAGGGAGGAAATTCCATCTTCCTCGACCTGTCTTGGCAGAAGAATCAGGAGCTATTTTCCCTCTGCACTTACTGTAACACCTGATTATTTCTCTAACCACACGGGAAGTAAGAAGCTTTCATAGTTTATTGAGCAGTGTTTACCTTCTGTTACTCGATAAAGGTGTGGACAAAGAGTCCTCGACAATGCCCTTTGCAGACACCTGCAATCGCAAGAGCATAAACACTTGTTTTCCATAACAAAATGAGTGAAACACTCGTTAAAGTATTTCAGGCACCTTGTTTGATGGTGTTCGGAGAGGAGTTTTGCAGTCTTTGGTTGGTTTAGAAGAAGCTCTTGACCCATCAATCTTCCTTATGATGGACACTAATCTATTGAACTCTTTTGCAGGTGTGAAAGTGTAAGAGTTGCTCTTGTTGCTCGCCTTTTGACTTGGAGTCCTCTCCGATGAATTGAACTTGGAGACTCTTGATTTGGTACTGCTCTTTGGCTGTGAATCTTTGGATTTCTTCTGAAAAGAACTAACAGATCAAGAACAAAAGAAGCCAGGAAAAAAAAACTTTTATGATCATTAATCGAGAATCACCTTTAGTGTTATAGGCGTCTTCTCCACTTGCTCTTCACCTGAAGAATCTTTGCCATTGATCTCTGACCCAGCCTTCCCACGGTTCTCTTTCTCATCAGATTGTCTATTACCAAATCTGCTTACTTTTTCTGCAAGTAATTTCATTTCAGCATCTAAAGATCCTCTTGTAATCTCAAGATCCGGCATTGACAGCAACCCATCTTTCTTTCCTCCTCCATTGATATCTTCTTGAACTGGAAGCTTCTCAGGTTCGGGTTTAGGGTTTTGCTGGTGAAGCAACAGTGCCTCCTCTTCCGCAGCAGCTTTTCTTGCAGCAGCGAGTTTCTTGTAGTGAGCTTCAAAGAAAGCTTTCTTCTGAGCCACTGATCCTGGCCTTGAGTATCTCTCTGCCTCCGCCACATAACGGTTCTGTGTTGAGAAAGCTGACCATTTTTCCCAGTCAAGTTTCTCCGACATGAATCTCCCGAAGGATACAGACTGTCCTAAAGCACCAAGAGAATCTCCCTAGACACAAGAAACAGAGAACTTTGTCAAAAAAAAAATTCACAATTTCTAACAAAACAGAGAAAAAAAAGATGTATCTGATGTTTTTGAAGGACATGGAACTGAAATGGAAGAAAGCATGAGCTAACTAACCTCTGGACCTGCATATGAGAATGGCTGCATGAGACAAGCAGATTCTCCCATGTTTTTGGAACAAGATCTAATTTTACAGACAGTGAAGTGAAAACTAGATTAGATTGAATTCAAAGATCCCAAATTTGTTAAAATTTTGTTTATAATGTGGTGGAAAAAAAGAAAGTAGAAGTGGGCTTTTTTTGTCCGTTGTATTTAGCTTTTTAGTGTTTAAAATTTGAATTCAAATATTGCAGGTCTCTGGGTTTCTGTCTGTTTCTTATGTTGATAGAAAAAGCTACACACTTTATGAGATTTTACTATTAAAGTATTACCTCAGGAGAGAGAAAGTGGTCCGCACAGTATATATATATATATTTGGAATTTTTATGGAAATACGCACTTTTTCTAAAGTATATATAATTATTATCATAAGAATTTTGAATAAGAAAAATTAGAGCAAACACAAGTTTTTAAACTCGCTTTACACTTGCGTTATCTTTGGATCGGTCCTTTCTTAACTACTCAAACCCAAGTTTCAGGTATACTTTAGATAATAGTTATGAATACATAAATTTATCCGTTTCCCGGTCATGTTTCAAAAGGTAAAAAAATCAAAATTTGAAATTGTTATATTAAAAAGAATCCAAAACTATTTCGCCCTACGGATTGGTCATGTGCACAGAATCTTTTATTGTTTAGCAAAATGTGAAATGTGAAATTTCTCTTACGAGTTTTTGGGTCCTTGGGTGTTATGAAAAAATAGAATACGAATTTAGAAATCTTAAGGGAAAAAACAGATCCGTGCAAAGAAACCTATATGCCTTTGGGGAAAAAGAAAATCCCAAGCAAAATGTCTCACCTTTTTCCTTTTGGTTTAATTGTATCTACATACAATGCTCAGATTTTCAAGCAAAAAGAAAGAATCAAGGAGCCGTCTTCTTGCTCAGGTTTCTGTGTTACGAACATACCTATCTCGATCATTCGTGTCCAAGAAACCTGTGTTGGAGTAGGAAGTTCGTCTCTTGTTTCGGTAACCTTTCCCTCTTGCTGTTCCTCTGACTTTACGAGTGGAGAACACCAAAAGCATCACTACCAAGAACCCTACACCCGATATCAACCACAGAGCGATCACCCATAACTTCAACGTGCTGAATCTCCCTTCTTCACTCGTTTCTTTGGTATCATCGCTTCCTTGGGCTTGTTGCTTTTCAAATTTACCGGCTTTTCTCGAACCCGAAATCGTCTCGCTCGATTCAGACCCAGGTTCAGGGCAATTCCTTCTCTTGTGATGCAAGAGCAGAGCTTCGTTTAGCTTCTGTCCACATTCAATACTGAGAAGGTCTCGTTGCCGTAGATCATTGTCTGTTTGATGGACTGCCGAAGGAGTAGGTGGGTCCGGGAACTTGGCCCAGCATTTGTTGATCAGATCGGTGTTCCTCCAATTGGCCTTGTCGAAGCTCCAATTTCCGACTTTGAACTCAAGTCCGTAATGGAAAACTCGATAGTCAACCCCAGGTTCAGGAACATAGCCGGGGTATATCAATATGTCTTTGTTTATGATGTGCCGCAAGTTCAGCTGCAATGTCAAATATAAAGAGTATTTACACCAATACTCTCGAGTCCAATTATTGATCAGAGAGTTATGATAAATATTTACCTCTGCAGCACCGAACGAATAACCGTACATTTCGCTGATCCAACCGGATTCATATATATCCCCGGTTAACTCCTTTCCGTAGTGTTCTTTGTCTGCTCGAACCTCCTGCGTTTTAAGCAACCAGTACATTGCAAATTTCCGGAGATCCTCTATGTGCATCATAATGACTCCACCAACTTTATCACAAGCCTCGGGATTACGCGTGTGAAGTCTTGCGAGGTCGTTGTCACATCCGATAAGATAGCTAAACAAAAGAAAGATACAGAGAGAGTTAAAAAAGGATTTCCACATCATCTAGACAGAGGCAAAGAGATTTGTATATTTACTCATAAGGAGTTGAAACTGGCCGGCCTCGAGCTGCCTTAAACTCCCAAGGAGTGATGGGTCCTCGGAGGATCATGTCAGCATCAAGAATTACTATGTATTCTGCATCGACATTCGTGTGGTGAAGCCAATGAACAACCGCTGCCGGTTTGTTAATTGCCGGGTACCTGATTCAGTCAACAACACAGCAAAATCAAGCGAATATCAAGTTATGACTTCAAAACCTGAGGTTTAACCACTAATCTTACCAATCGCCTGTGAGAGGATGTCTGCTCATCGACGGAACATAATGCGTCGGGGCCAAGTCATGACCTTTATACTTTTTCAGGTCTTCATCTGTGCAACTGAGAAGCCGAGTGATATTTCCGGGCTGACCGCTCATCCTGAAACTGTGCATGAACCCTACTGTTTGCCAATCGAAATAAGTTGTGCACTCGGTGGAAAACAGTGTATGGATCTTTGGATAAGCTCCTTTGAATTCGTCAACGGGTAGCGGCTCGTGTTGGTCTGGCAAGATATGTACACTTCCTGGTGCAAGCAGTTTAGGCTTTGTTAACTCTATGAAAGTTTTGCTCTTCAGAAAGCTCAAGTATTTGGACCACTTGGGTTTTGGACACTCATTTTCTGCGTGATGCAGTATGAGTCCCTCGTTCAATGTATTCATACATTCCAGGCTCAAAACTAGACCTCTTCGCTTGTACGGATCAGGTTCCATCATTTTCACCTATTGATGGAAAATTTGTTTTCTCAGTAATTGCATCCATGAAGTGGAGTTGAGAACTTGTTAAGGTTACCTCTCTTGGATATGGAGGCTCGGGGAAGAGACGGTTGCAGTCATAGACTATATTGTCTTCGTGGTGGTCCAGTTTAGTGAAAGACCAGTTCCCAATGGAAAAAGGCAGACCGTAATGCAGAAGAACAGGCTCAACACCGTCTCGTGGAACATACCCGGGATATATCATCAAGTCGTCATTAATCTTGTGCTTAAGGCCTGCCTGTGGATCAAAAACAAATTCACAGAGTTTAATAATCGAAATCGGAAGTACTGGAGACTGTCATTGTTAGATAAGGAAGGCGTTGAGATTACTTCTGCAGCACCGAAGGAGTAACCATACATCTCGCTGATCCAACCTTTGCCGTAAACATCTCCGGTAATATTGGTGGCCCAGTGAGCTGTATCTTGGCGAACCTCTTCAGTCTTTGATAGCCAAAGAGGGGCCAAGACCCGAAGATCATCGATATGCATAGCGAGAAGACCGCCAACTTTGTCACAGAGTTCTGGATGCTTTGTGTGCAGGCGCACAAGGATGTTATCGCAGCCCACCAAGTAGCTATTTCATAGAGATAACAAAAAAAAGGTGTGAGCAACAAGTAAGGAAAGGGTTAAGATTGAAGAAGAGGTAGGTAGGTATGTATTACCCGTAATGGGCAGCAAAGGGTCTACCCCTCTCAGCACCGAGTTCCCAAGGGATGATAGGACCTCTAATGATCATGTCAGCATCAAGAATAACGACCCAATCCACATTCTTGGCATCTTCACTGTGTTGAAGCCAGTGAAGAACTCCAACGGGTTTGTTAATTGCTGGGTACCTACCAACAAGACAAACAACAATTTTGTTCCTAAGCATCAAAGATCCATCAAACTAACCAAGAACACAACAAGGGATTTGACAAATGAGCAAGCAAAATGGGAATTTGGAGATGGAACAGAAGAATGCATGTGGTTCTGTCTGAACCTAAGTAGAAGAAGAGAAATAGAAAGATTTGGTTGATTACCAGTCACCGGTCTTAGGATGTCTGCTCCAAGAGGGAACATGGAAAGTGGGAGCGAGATTCATGCCTCTGTAATTCTTCTTCTCCTCATCGGTACAGCTCAATAACCGGGTTATCGGACCGGGTTGCCCGGATTTCTTGAAGCTGTGCATCAGACCAACCGTCTGCCAATCGAAGTAGTTCTGGCACTCCACCGAGAACAGCGTGTGGATCCGATACGGAGCCCTAAGACCCGATTCATCCGCCAAACCCGACCCGAAACCCACCACCAAAGCCACAATCGCCGCGATCAAACCCCACATGGCTCGGTTACGAAATTTCGAAACCCTAAATTTCCAGTCACCCAACAAAGAAGAAAAGTCAATGCATGGATGATTGATCCATGCGTTACTTCTATAAACCGATGGTTAATGATTGATTAGGTAGTGGTGACCACGACGATGGGCAACTAGTTACTAGTTTAAAAAAATGACATCTTTCGATTGAATAATCAAAGATTCTCCTCTCCCAAGTTTGGCTGCCATGGACGGAGTCTGTCCGGCTACACGTGTCGCCGACTTGCTTCCCACCGTTTCCTTTAATTATCTCGGAGTCGGACCCAATTCATTATTTATTTGCCAGCAAAACAACAAGACAACATAAACTCTTTTTTTTTTTTGACAACAAAAACTTCTAATATGATTAATTACACAAATGCTATATTTTTCTGTCCAAGTTAATCATACTTAGTTACACGTATATATGCATTTGTTTGCCGCATTACATCTTTTCAGGTACATGCACATCACATACTATATTTCATATTATATAATGGCTATCTGATTATATGTAATTCCCTTCTTTTATACTAGTACATTTTTTGTTGGGAATCTCGCATGAACTAATAGAAAATATATATGTATATATAGACCGCATGGATCAGTACATTAATTATCAGTTGTCTTCGATTGTAAATTTATACATATACTTTGACGTTCTATTTTTAATGATCATTAATATAAAATAATTGTCATTTGTTCTTTTTTTTTTTTTAAATTTTCCCTATATTTTTTTTGTTTTTGGTGTGCCAAAAAAGCACAGGAGAACGCGTTATATTACTTAAAATAGATGGTTACCCACTGACAAACAAACGGAGACACACGAATACCCTTTTTTCAACAAAAAAAAACAAACAAACAAACAAACGGAGACATACCATATTTAATCCCTAACACAAATTAGACTCATTCTCCCTCGTTGACCTTTTAAATATATATGTATGTGTATGTATATAAAGTATTTCCTTTGCGATCCGACTGTATCAACTTAATTAAAATACAAGACACAGGGAAAGAGAGGGGATCAAATATTGCAGCGATGAGATCTTTCAGCTTAATGATCTGCGTTCTCGTATTGGCCATGTTGATTATGGTGGCTGAGTCGTCGTATGGTGGAGGCGGCCAGAAACGTGCTCCTCCGATGGCTCCCTCACCATCACCAAACGGTGACCGTAGTCACTTTGGTGGACCCAAGACGCTTCCACCGCCTCCAAACACAGCCACTTTCGCCGCTTTCCCAGAGTTAAATCGTTGCAACATTGATTAGTGTCCTTGCTCTAATCTTCTAATCTAAAGAGAGCTTATTGTTACATGGATCTGTGTAGAGTTTATTTATGACTCTACATAAATCCACCGGAAATAGCCAAAACGTACTTCTTCTTCCTGCCAAGGCATGGGGATGAGAAGATTACCAAGAACAGGTAGTTTGGGTGGAACAAGACTCTCTTTCTGGTTTAGGCACAACCAATGTTTTTAAAACCGATCCGGACATCGAACCGGATTACTTTCCGAGTCACTGAGTTACAGAGTCGACCGCGGATAAACCACGGGTCAATAAATTAATAACAATTTAACGAATACAACTCATTGTACCATCAAGTTAAGTCCAAATATTATGACAATGATATAAATAATCATTTTATACAAAACAAAACATACATTATACTAAAACTATAAAAAATAACTATAAACTATCAAAATCACGACAAACAAAAACAAAAACACAAATTGAAAATAACAGTTAGAGGAGCACGATATCAAAAACTCACCAAAACTACTTGTTTGAGATATAATTTGGAGAAGACGAGTCAAAAACTCAAAGTATAAAACGTGAAAACTCTATATTTTAGTTTTAAAATGTCAAATCAAACCTTCTATATGGAATAAAAATTTTCTAAAATATTTTTTTTTAGATACTGTATATTAGAAGATTATCTCGAACCGGCGGTTACCGGATCATCGGGTCACATGTTAATAGCGGTTTTTCTATGATTTTATCGGGTTTTTAAACAGTCAATTTTAGTACTAGACTCGAACCGGATTGTTTAACGGGTCACCTATTTTACCGGTTCGATCGCGGGTTCGGGTAGGACGTGAAAACATTGGGCACAACCCAATCCAAATTTTTCGTCAAGAAGATGAAAAAGATAGTTTCGGGAACCTTGATAAAATCTGCTTATGGACACAAATCGACAAAGAAGACCCCAGGGTGGATTATGTTAATAGTGAAGGAAGAAGGTACAAAATTCGAAAAACGTTGGTTGATATAGTGACAGCATTGCCTCAGCCCCTTCCTGATTTCATAGATAAAGGCGTGCTAACAATCGAAAATGCTCGTTCAATCTACAAAGATGAGTTTTTATAAGGAGAATTGGCCAAATATGTCAAACTACAGTCTTGTGCGTTTCTCTGGTCTATGCTACCATGGTTAGTATGTCTGGGTGACAAAGAAGCAATAGAGATCGTTAGCTTGGAACTAGCAACACGTGCCAACAAGGAAATTAAGAATGGAATCGAAGCTATCCAGATAGAACTTGGAGTTGGAGCGTAGGTGGCGACTTAAAAGTTTTTGGATTTGCAAGTAGTTGAGTTTTAGAATCGATCTGTATATGGCTTTTCTTCTTGTTTCACAATTGTTTTGGATATTAGGTCAATAAAAGGTTACAGTTTCTTCTTGCTAGTATTATAA
The DNA here is from genome assembly GCA_900406395.1 of Kernera saxatilis. Taxonomy (NCBI): domain Eukaryota; kingdom Viridiplantae; phylum Streptophyta; class Magnoliopsida; order Brassicales; family Brassicaceae; genus Kernera; species Kernera saxatilis. Next base: position 9,228 of record OVAY01000081.1, read on the forward strand.
ATATAGAAAATTAACCCAAGGGGAGAGTGGGTGAAAGGGAAGAATGGCTAAGAGCTTAGTATTGGAGATGAGCAAAAGATACATTAATGCTTGAAAGTAAGAAAAAGAAAAAAAACGTTTGGGCTCAACTGGAGACTGTTTAGGCCCAACCCTAGAAAGTAGAAACTTTTGTTGGTTCTGACTCGCTCTCTCCGCCGCGTTGGCTGCCTGCTTCAATCAACAACCACCCTTTTGTGTCATTGGTTGGCAGAAATGAAGCGTATTGGATTGATTAGTGGATCCAAGGATGTAGCCTTCGTCCGGAGAACGTTTGCTGCTGCAGCTAGTAAAGCCAAGAAGGGTGGCAAAGGAGGATCTGCTTCCGATGCTCCCAAAGGTTCCACCTTGTCCAAAGAGATCAAATCCACTACCGTTGTTGGTGCTAATACCCTCAGAGATGGCTCCGATCCCAAGATCGTGTCTGATTCCGATTACCCTGATTGGCTCTGGCATCTCCTCGATAAGCGACCAGCGCTTAGTGAACTTCGAAGGAAGAATGTCGAGACTCTTCCTTATGATGATCTCAAGCGTTTTGTCAAGCTCGACACCCGAGCCAAAATCAAGGACAACAACTCCATCAAGGCCAAGAACTGAGATTCCTCCATTCACATCTCTTCAGGTTATCGGTTAGGTAATAGATTTGCTTTAACCGTGGAGGTTTTTTATATGGAACTATGCTGGCTCTACATAACTATGTTCCTTCAGTTTCTTTTTACATTTTAGAGTCAATAGCATTATGCTCTTGTAACTTCTTTGACTCTTCAAAAATCCAAGTAATTGCTGCTTCATATTATCTCTCTATGCACTTGTGAGCTAAACAAACTCATCCAGCAAGTGTAATACACATACTTCTCCGCATAGATTCTTAAAGATGCTGCCTGCAGGTGTACACCTCTTCCATTTCAACTATCAGATTTATTGTTTACTGTAATGTAGATGTAGTAGCATTACATGGGACCTATAATATTGATATTGCATCACTATTGTCTAGATGGATACCAACTCTTGTGGGGTTCTCTATCTTCAAAAGAAAGGTAAAGCAAAGTTGTTCTTCCATTATTGCTCTTCTTTGCTTTAATTGTTACTTGTCCTGTGACTTGGTCACTCACAATGTCATATTTGCTTTGATTGCTTTGGTGTCCCGAAACCAATATGAAATGCTCGGTTAAGTTTCAATTTGAACCGGTTTTGTTTAGGGTCTTATTGGTTTGCTTGAAACTGTATCAGACAGACAAGTGCTACTCATTGCTTTTTATGGCTATATCCCATATGCCCATGAAAGTTTAAGAGTTTGAAAAGGAGACACCACTCCACTCATCACATGCTCTTATGTGTATAACAAAAAAATAAAGCCAACTTTTTTCTCCTCACATGCCTATTTTCCTCTTTTGACACCTTAACCATATCTTGTTTCTGCTTGTTACATTTCTTTTCTTCTTTCTATGCTAACTTAATCTTTGGTTTATATGTCAATGATATAATTATGAAATATCAATGGTCATGATTTCTAGAGACCACGAGGGGAAAAAAGAAAGGATCAAAACATTTTAAATTGCTCATCAGAATTTGTCGTTGTAGCCTCTTTTATTATAATGGGACATTGGGTGTAGTTGGCCACCCGTATCACATTAAAACATTGTTACATGTTTTCATTTTTTGTTGTTTCCTTTATATTGTTTGGTAAGGAGAATTTCAATATTGCTAAATTATGAATGGATAACATTTTCAAATTTATTATCTTAAATTATGTCACCAAATTTCATTGATATCCAATTAAAACACTCAATTGGATTAGCTTGAAAATAAAGTAATTTAGGCTTTTGATATTACTCATCCATTATCATACTCCCTATCTGAAAAGAGCCACTTTTGTTTTGTCCATGTGTTTCCATCATTACAATCAGCCCTTTTTAGCTTTCGAGAATTAGGCATTTCTGACCACTATTTTTGTTCTCATTATTTAAATCAAAATTTCGTCACATAATTATTGTGTGTATGTAAATTTAAATGAATACGTTACGCGTTGAACATTTATGCAGTTAAAAAACAAATTAATTCCATGATATTTGGTAATGAAGACATGAGATTTTCCAAGTTGGGTTATATAGACCCAACCCAAGTGCCTCCTGATTTAGCAAAATAGTTTTCCACAGATATTCTTCATTTTCTCCGGTGATCAATCCTTTCTTCTTCTATGGGTCCAACCTACTTTCCTCTCCGGTGGGAGAGCACCGGCGATCAGTGGTGGTACGCTACTCCCATCGATTACGCTGCCGCCAACAGCCAGTACGAGTTAGTCCGTGAGCTTCTCCGAATCGACTCCAATAACCTCATGAAGCTCACTTCCCTCCGCAGAATTCGCCGCCTCGAGACCGTCTGGGACTGGGACGACGACTCCCTGTTCCACGACGTCGCCGCTTGCCGATCACGCGTCGCCAGAAAACTCCTCGAGACCAACGACACTCTTCTCCGCTCTCGTTACGGCGGCTGGCTCATTTACACGGCAGCCTCCGCCGGAGATCTGCCTTTCCTACGCCATCTCCTCGACCGAAACCCCCTGCTCGTCTTCGGCGAAGGGGAGTACGGCGTCACGGACATTCTCTACGCCGCTGCCAGAAGCCCAAACCACGACGTCTTCCGTCTGATTTATGATTTCGCTGTTTGCCCCAGGTTTCCCACCGCCGGGGGAGAGATTCCGGCGGCTTACAAATGGGAGATGAAGAACAGAGCGCTTCACTCTGCTTCTAGAGGAGGCAATTTGGTCATTCTCAAAGAGCTTCTCAGTGATTGCTCTGTTGAAGATGTCTTGGCCTTCCGAGACAAGCAGGGCTCCACAATCCTCCACGCAGCCGCTGGAAAAGGAAAAACTCAGGTAACACTCTCCGGCCACAACTCTGCTTTCACTAAAAACAAAATATGAAAGCATTTGGACGTTGGCGATGATGCAGGTGGTTAAAGAGCTTGTGGCTTCATACGCTCTAATGGACGCCGTTGACAACCAAGGGAACACGGCTTTGCACGTTGCAGCCTACCGTGGCCACGCTGATCTCGTCGAAGCTCTGATCTCGGCGTCTCCATCTTTGATCTCCGCCAGAAACAATGCCGGTGACACTTTCCTTCACGCCGGAATCTCTGGTTTCCAGGCTCCGGCGTTCGAGAGGCTTGACAAGCACACGGAGCTCATGAACCGTCTCATCACATCCGCTGCCTCCAAATCCCCTGGCGATGTCGTGAATTATAGGAACAACGAGGGACGTACGGCTCTTCACTTGGCAATCTCCGGGAATGTTCCTCTGGAGTTCGTTGAGATGCTCATGTCTGTGAAATCGATTGATATTAACATAAGGGATGCTTCTGGTATGACTCCGCTTGATCTGATCAGGCACAAGCCGCAGTCTCCGACGTCGGATCTCCTGTTCCGACGGTTGGTATCAGCCGGAGGGATGTTCAGTTGTCGTGATCAAGGCATCACAAGTGTGGTCGCGTCTCACCTCAAGGACAGAGGAAACTTTTACAGCCCAGGAGCTCGTTTCAGGACATCGGACGCTGAGATTTTTCTAAGCACCGGACTTGAAGTTGTGCTGGACAAGACTGCTGTTTTTGCCCCTAGACACTTGAGATCCAGCTCCTGTTCCATTGAGATTGGTCAGCTAAACGAGACGGATGAGAATCATCAGCTCAAGAAATGCAGAAACTCTTCTTCTGTTAACGCTGCAACCGAGAGATGGAAGAGCGTTTTCCACTGGCCGCGAATCAAGAAACAACCTGGGCATTCCAAGAACGATTCTGAGATCAGCATCACTTCGACAGCTCTTGAGACGCAAGAAACTCCTCTGCCTCTACGACAGAGATTCGCAAAAAGCAGCACTTCTCCTCTTGCTCTGCCTAATAACAATAAAAGAACGTTATCGGTAAGAAGTAACCAGTCGAGCCCAAGAGCCAAGAAGAAGCGGTTTGGTACGGTGCGGTCTCGTTCGAGCTCTTTTTCGAAAATATCCATCCACTCTTCTTCCACTTCTTCATCTTCGAGCATGGTAGATCTTAAACAGAAGGGAGTGTTGATGGATACAAGCATAGGCGGACCGTATGGCTTGATGAACCAGCCTGAGCCGGAGAAAAGTAAGTTAACGGAGAAGCAGGGTTCGGTGAGGAGGAGATTAAAGAGCCATTACTTCTGCTTTGGTGCTTCAGCTTTGTCTGTGAAAACGCAGGCTACGGTCTTGGTATAACCCGGTTATTGGGTGTTGAGCAAAACCGGATTGACAAGTGAGAGAACCAAAAGAAATAGAGTCGGTTCGGTTTCTATTTAGTTTTTTTCCAGTGTAGTATGGGGGAACTAGGTCCTAAAGTTAAACTACCTGCCGTTTTTCGTTTCTAGCATCAAACACTCTGGAGACCCTCCTTGCCGGTTCAGTGATTTATGTGAAATAATAATTAAGTTCTCCTTTTTCGAAATAATTATATCCACTTAATAATGCATTCTAAATCATCAGAAAGGATTATGAATGCTTGGTAGAAGTCCAGAATTTATATTTTGAAATTTTCAAAAATAAAATTGTATAATACAGATTTTTGGTTTGTATATATATTTTTTTTGTAGTATATATAAAACTTTATACATAAATAATTTTATATTAATTAGTAGTACATTTGACATTGTATTGAGTAAATAAAAGGCGGAAATGGATGGACTCATATATAAGGAAGGGAATAGTCGGGTGAGTTGCGAAACTAATCTATCAAATTAAAAACGAAAGTCTACCCAACTCCAAATGCAAAATCACCTAAAATAATGATTGGCATTCACTCACCTCAAAAGGGACTAGTAAGTGGATCTGTAGATCAAGCAATTTGCGTATTGAACCAATCATAAAATTGAGACTTGCATGATCACAGCACAGGCCATGTCTTTTTATTAATTACTAATTAGTGTGTTTACTCACTCGGATAAAAGAAAGAAAAGCTACTTCATTTGTTGAATTATTTGAATCCAACTTTCATATTTATTCTGTACACAAACGAATCTCAGTCGATTTCACCCTCTTCCACATCATTGTCATAAAGCGGGTCAGCTTCATCTTCATCCTCATCGTGTTTCATAAATAGCCCGAGCTGCTCTAGCGCATTGCTGCCTCCAAACCCCAAAACACCCAACAACCCATCCTCATCATCCTCTCTTCTATTTCTCATCATATGCTCCGTTTTCAGCACTTCCAAGTCCTTGAGAAACCTTGAGTTCTCGTTTATCTCAACCGACTTCTCCATCTGCAAATATATTTCATGTTATAACATTCATTGCTCTACGCACCTATTTTTTATTTACTTCTTTTACCTCAACCAATGCCTTGCGCGCTGCTTCTCTCTCAAGTTCCAGTTTCCTCTTAGCCTCACTCGCAGCTTCAGCTGCAGCTTTTCTTCTAGCTTCTTCCGCTTCCTTGGCTTCTGCTTGTAACCGTGCTTTTTCTGGTACACAAAACCCATGACAAGTTTGTGTTCAAGGTCAAGCCTCTTATCTTACGTATCACTATCATCAACCGGAAACTTACAACTAGCAAATCAGGAATACCTTTCTTCTTTTGCAATTCGACTTCTTCCCTCTCACGTCTCTGTTTCTCTGGGTCTCGTTTCTCATTCTGATCTCACACATATCATTTATTCAGGAATTAATTTCCAAAGTCAAAAAGGGTCACCAGAACAACAGGTCACTGCTAACCTGATTCATGGTTTTCTCTCGAGCCTTCAAGATTAAATCCGCAAATCGATTTTTCAACAGAGCAGCCCTGTAACGCTTTTCTGGAGGTAGTTGCTTCTCATTCTGACTACTATTTCCTAAATTATTAACGGGTCAAGAGTAAGATGCCACCCCCAGACATTAGAGCACAGACATTTTTCTGCCACACTCCTGAGCTTACCATCTTGATGAAAATTTGCCCCCTCGACAGAACTTAGCTTCTCTTTCGATGCATCTTCCAGCTGATTCAATCCACTGATGGAAGCTGCTTTTACAAAGGGAATAAGCAAATCAAGGGTCAACAATAAAACTTAACATCTTCTGCACCAAAAATAAAACCTGCTCACGTTTTCTCCTTGGGGAAGTGCTTATCGCTCCATCCAAAGGAGATTCTGAATCCATGCTATCAGGCCCCTGTATCAGCGGATGAAAGGAATAGGGAAAATAACCAATCAGAATAAATAGTGTCTGCCAAATCTAAGAGTAGGTTAAGTCATCTGTCAGGAATTAAGAATGTATTAGGGTTTGTATCGTGACCATGACAATAGTTTCCATACTGTTCTGGTTCCACCCAAGATTGCCCGCCCATATCAAAATTGTGGCAAGGTATCTAAGACCTTAGCACAGGCATACATATTATCAATTATGATCCACATTGATATTTACCTTTGCTGAACTCAATAATCTTGTGATTTTGGGATAATCTGGCACACTCTCCGAGCCTGATCGGTAACATGCACCAAAAGTGGAGCAACCATAGGTTAGAGCACTCCAAGGAATAACATGATCACTAAAGAAAACAATAAACAGCGATACGGGAGTAAAACACACGGAGAATGTAATTTCTATCACTATCAAACTAGGCATGTAATATCAGTTGCCCTCAGCTAACAGATAGTAAAAAGGTCATTTGAATAAGAACAGTAAATACCACTCCAAATAAAAAAGTACAGAGGAAACATGAGTGTTCTAGATAGACGGCCACTTATGACAAGAGAGTATATACATATAAGAACAATCAAACATCATCTGCAAAAGTTCCGTACAGAACAAGACTAATATAATATAACAAGGTGAAGAAAACACACCACTGGAGTTCCCCAAAACCATATTCTTCTCTGTGCTGACAGGAGAGATGCGAGATTTAGGGTGCTCATCATTACCAATGTCAACATCCTCATCGTCCATTTCACTACCTGCAAGTATAGAGGAAGAAAATCACAATTTAACCAGACAGCAGGACATAAGAATTTTCTAGAAACAACAAACACAATGTATGCTAGGTGCTAACCATCATAGTGTTGCATCAATGAATTCCCTGGCCCTGAACCATGTAAAAGCTGCATCAAGGAAACTTTCGCTGTTTGTCAGTCATGTTATCAAAATTGATCAAACATGACATATAGACGGAGAACTACCTCTAACTCACAGGGTTCACCATTTGAATATTTCTTCTGATTTTCTTGCAAAAACTCATCCAAGAGATCCCGCAACTGGAACAAGGCGTCATGACTGAGATCATTAATGTCAATCTCTATCTCATCATCTCCAGATCCCCCTTCCTTGGAGCTGTGATCTCTGAGGAAATTTATTATATGTACCGGGAATTCTGTCAAGGACCCCAAATCTCTGCCAAGTTTTACCCTATCCTCATCTGCCATAACCTGTTTAGCAGGCTTCACTGCATTCATCTTTCTCTTCTTAACCAAAGGCTCAGGCATTGTAATCTCTTTGTCAGCATCAGCATGAGTACCCAAGTTACTAGGTTCAGATTTGGTTCCGGAAGACTTCTTCTCAATAGTTTTCCATCTCACTTCAAAAAACTTGCTGAGAGTATCAGCCATGACATAGACATCATTTCCCGGCGGGTTATATGTCATTGCATTGCAGAAAGTAAGACGGACATCAGCAGAAAACTCTGAAGGGCTTGAATATGTGCCCGAGGTTAACTTGCTCTTTACAGTCCCTAAATCCATCGGATGTTTAATAATTGTGAAATAATCAGGTATGTTGAGCTTGACCACATCCACAGGAGTTTTAAAGAGCCAACCATACTGATGCGACATCAATCGTTTCAGGAGGGTCTCACATTGCTTCATCCGAAGCATTGTAGAAGTGGTGACTGGAGCTGGTTTAGCTGCGGTTAAGGGAAGTACTTTTTTTCCCGGCCCAGTAGAGCATCGTGACATTGCAAAGCTCTTGGTCCGGGACAAATTACTTGCAGGTGTACTAGTGACACCCATAGATATAGGAAGCTGGATATCCTTCTGAAAGGACCGTATCTGTTCCAGCTCCTCTCGTAGACTATGAATCAAAATTTTCCTTTCCGATGATGACAAGCCAGACAAGGGTAACACCATTCTCGGGACACCAAACGTTTCATCTTGGGGACAACTTACTCTGGTAAACCTTCTTTTGAGACAATTTGAACCCTCGGAAGCACTAGGGCTAGCAGACCCTTCATCATACCCACCGGGTGTGTCAAAATTACTACGATAGTAATCTCCTGGGAAACCACCATTCCTCACTGTCATATCGCCAAATCAAATGATGAGACTAGAGCGGGCTTACGCTAACCTGCACAAATCAAAACAAAGGCGTATCAATGTTGGATAACAAAACCTGAAAACCCTAACAATTCAAAACTTCAAAACCTTATCTCGAGCAATTCAATTCTGCCCTGTAACTTCCATAGGAACATAGGGAAGTAAATACTCAATATGAAAGAAAAAAACGAACTAACCGATTTGAAATCCTGGGAAACCACTCGAAGCGAAGATCTAGCCGAAGCGGAAGCAGGAGAACCACCTAGGCACAAGTGTAAATCTCGAAAGAAACCCTAGAGTTTGATGTAGAATAAGATACAGTAAAACCCTAGAGAGGTAAACAAACGACCAAGACGACCGAGAAGTAGAGAGAGAAAGCAAAAAAACGCACAGCCTCTCTCTCTCCCTACCCTCAAAGTGTCCAAGTCCACCCTAGCTTCTAAATAATTCCTCACGTGTACACCAAAGTGTCCTGGGCTTATGGGCTTAATAGTTATTGGGCTTATGGGCTTAATAGTTATTGGGCTTATCACTCGAAAACGAAGTTTGTGAAAAAGCCCGAGACCAAAATTTCACGGCACGCTGTGAAAGCTCAGCAACGCCAAGCTGTTTTACCGGCGGAAATTCCAGCTTCCACTTCTTCTTCTTCTTCTTCTTCTTCTTCTTCAGTTTCTTCCATGTCGCACACAGATATACAGCAGAGCTAGCTCTGATCCTAGCTCTGATCCCTCGCTTCGGATCTCGAATTTCAGTTAATTCGATCCGGAAATGGACATTCTTTTCGCTCAGATCCAGGCCGACCTCCGCTCCAATGACGCGCTTCGCCAGTCATCGGCGCTTCTTCAGGCGCTGCAACAATCTGCCGCCGGACGGGATATCTCGGTGATCGCTAAGTCTGCTGTGGAGGAGATTGTTGCTTCTCCGGCATCGGCTGTTTGTAAGAAGCTCGCATTCGATCTCATCCGATCTACCCGCCTCACTCCGGATCTTTGGGACACGGTTTGTTCAGGTGTCAAAACGGATCTTCATTTCCCTGACCCCGACGTCACCGCCGCTGCCGTCTCCATCCTTGCCGCTCTTCCCTCCTTCTCGCTTCCTAAACTCATCTCTGATTGCAGCACTGAGATTGCTTCCTGTTTCGATTCCCCATCTGACAACCTCCGCTTTTCCATTACCGAGACACTTGGCTGCATCCTCGCGCGCGATGATCTCGTTACATTGTGTGAGAACAATGTGGGTCTCCTCGACAAGGTCTCCAACTGGTGGTCTCGGATCGGCCAGAACATGCTAGACAAATCCGACGCTGTCTCCAAGGTTGCGTTTGAGTCCGTCGGTAGACTGTTCCAGGAGTTTGACTCCAAGCGGATGAGCCGTCTTGCTGGCGACAAGCTCGTAGACAGCGAGAATTCCCTGGCCATCAGGTCCAAGTGGGTGTCTTCCATGGTTGACATTGTATGGCAAAAGAGGAGCGCTTTGATGGCTAGGTCTTTAGTTCTTCCTGTCGAAACCTTTCGAGCCACTGTTTTCCCTCTTGTCTTTGCTGTGAAGGCTGTAGCTTCGGGTAGTGTGGAAGTGATAAGACAGCTTTCCAAGGCTTCCTCTGGTGCTACACCTAATGCCACGGTTGTGGACTCCAACGCCGAGAAGTTGGTTGGCGTCTCAAATTTGGTTACTCATTTGGCGCCATTCTTGGCTTCCTCTTTGGAACCAGCTTTGATTTTTGAAGTGGGAATTAACATGCTGTACCTGGCAGATGTTGCCGGAGGGAAGCCAGAGTGGGCTTCACAGTCCATTATTGCAATTTTAACACTCTGGGACCGCCAAGAGTTTTCTTCTGCTAGAGAGAGTATAGTCAGGGCGGTAGTCACGAACCTGCACTTGCTTGATCTGCATATGCAGGTATGTGGTTTCCTTACTTCTTTCAATCTTCATTCAAATTATCGATTGGTTGTGTATATTTTTGTCTTGAATCTGTGGCTCCATGATTTCTGAACCATTCCATTCGGAACTTGTTATGAAGGTCTCTTTGTTTAGAAGACTACTTCTTATGGTGAGAAACTTGAGAGCAGAATCGGACAGGATGCACGCATTGGCCTGTATCTGCCGGACAGCTCTATGTGTTCACCTTTTTGCCAGAGAGAGTGCCCGAAGAGGCCAGAAGCCTTTTCCTGGGACAGATATTATTTCTCTCTTTGAGGATGCAAGGATAAAAGATGATCTCAACAGTGTTAACAGTAAAAGCCTATTTCGAGAAGAGCTGGTGGCAATGCTTGTGGAAAGTTGCTTCCAGTTATCTCTACCTTTGCCTGAACAAAAGAACTCGGGTATGGAGAGCAGAGTGATTGGTGCACTGGCATATGGCACTGGTTATGGTGCTTTGAACTGGACAGAACCAGCCCTTGAGGTTGTAGAAGTTTGCAGGCCTTGTATCAAATGGGATTGTGATGGCAGGACGTACGCTATAGATTGCTATTTGAAATTGCTTGTTAGGCTCTGCCATATCTATGATACCCGTGGAGGAGTAAAGAGGCTGAAAGACGGTGCTTCGCAGGATCAAATTTTGAATGAGACACGATTGCAAAACTTGCAGCGTGAGCTTGTTAAGGATCTCCAAGAGGTAATTAAGCCTCAGCTGAAAAATATAAGTCACACTTGGCAACTTTCATCTGTATATTTTTCTTTTCCTTGAAGTGGTGTAGTTATGACTTTTTAAAGTACTACATAATATTGAACTGGAGAGGAACTATTTCCTGTCGACTTAAAAATGTGGTCAATTTCTTATTTGTCCCATGTATAGATCTTGATCTCAATTTGGCAGGTAAATACCCCAAGAATCCTTGGGCGTCTTATATGGACGATCGCAGAACACATTGATCTAGAAGGTCTGGATCCACTTTTGGCTGATGACCCTGATGACCCGTTAAATATCATCATAGCAAATATACATAAGGTTCTCTTCAACTTGGATGCCGCTGCAACAACATCAAATAGGCTACAAGATGTTCAGGCAGTCTTATTATGCGCCCAGAGGATGGGATCACGTCATGCAAGAGCTGGCCAATTAATAACCAAAGAGCTTGAAGAGTATAGGAACCATGCTGCTGCAGATACAGTTAGCAAACATCAAACCCGTTTAATATTGCAGAGGATCAAATATGTTTCAAATCTTCCTGAAAGAAAGTGAGCTTTCTCCTTGGCTTGTAATCCTTTTTTTCCGTGATTTTTACTGCATTTCTGGATTGAATCTCACTCAACCTATTGTTTTCCAGGTGGGCTGGAGTTAGTGAGACAAGAGGAGATTATCCGTTCAGCCACCATAAGCTTACTGTTCAGTTTTACGAACCATCTGCTGCGCAAGACAGAAAATTAGAAGGGTTAATTCACAAGGCCATTCTAGAGCTTTGGAGGCCAAAGCCCAGTGAATTAACATTGTTCCTTACAAAAGGGGTCGACTCGACTTCTATCAAGGTGCCTCCCACAGCATATCCTTTGACTGGAAGCAGTGATCCTTGCTATATAGAAGCTTACCATTTAGCAGATACAAATGATGGAAGGGTCACTTTGCACTTGAAGGTTGGTATATAATCTATGTATCATCCTGCAGTTTACTTGAATAAAGTTTAGTTGGTAAAATTAAACGTCTCAACACCTTTCTTATACTCTGTTTTACTTTTCAGATAATTAATTTGACAGAACTTGAACTGAATCGTGTGGATATACGGGTTGGATTATCTGGTGCCCTATACTTCATGGATGGTTCTCCTCAAGCAGTGCGGCAGTTGCGTAATCTTGTCTCACAGGTTGCATTTCTGTCTTCAATGCCTATATACTCCAATCTCTTTACAGTTCTCTAGTATCTTAAGTTTTGTTAGTTGAGAGCCATATCTGTTTTACTCTTGTAGGATCCTGTACAATGCAGTGTCACCGTCGGTGTCTCCCAATTTGAAAGATGTGGATTCTGGGTTCAAGTCCTCTACTATCCATTCCGTGGTGCTAGGGGAGATTATGACGGTGACTACATAGAAGAGGATCCACAGATCATGAAGCAGAAAAGAGGCTCAAAATCAGAACTCGGAGAGCCTGTGATCTTAAGATGTCAGCCGTACAAGATCCCACTGACTGAGCTTCTTCTCCCGCACAAAATCTCACCAGTCGAGTTCTTTCGTTTGTGGCCTAGCTTGCCAGCTGTTGCAGAGTACACTGGCACATATATGTATGAAGGAAGTGGCTTCATGGCGACCGCTGCACAACAGTATGGGGCTTCACCATTTTTAAGCGGACTCAAATCATTATCCTCCAAGCCATTCCACAGAGTCTGTTCCCACATTATACGCACAGTTGCCGGATTTCAGGTGAATTTTCAGTTCCAATGTGTTCTTCCTAACCTTGTTCCTCCTCACACATGTAAACCTGGATTGGAGGTCTGATAAACCTTTAACTTGCTGTCATAACAGCTTTGTTACGCTGCAAAAACGTGGCATGGAGGCTTTGTGGGAATGATGATCTTTGGGGCAAGTGAAGTAAGCAGGAACGTGGATCTGGGTGACGAGGCGACCACCATGATGTGCAAGTTTGTGGTTAGAGCCTCAGAAGCATCAATCACAAAGCAAATAGAGTCAGATCTTCAGGGATGGTGCGATGATCTAACTGACGGGGGAGTTGAGTATATGCCAGAGGATGAAGTGAAAGCAACAGCAGCTGAGAAACTGAAAATCTCAATGGAGAGAATAGCTTTGTTGAAGGCAGCTCAGCCGAAAAAGACTCCAAAGACGGAGGAGGAAACCGAAAACGAAGAAGAAGAAGATGATGATGAAGAAGAAGAGAAAAAGGAGAAAGAAGAGGGAAAGGAAAAGGATAAGGAAGAGAAGAAGAAAAAAGAAAAGGAAAAAGGAACACTGTCTAAGCTGACAGCAGAAGAAACAGAGCACATGGCGCTTCAGGCAGCAGTGCTCCAAGAATGGCACATGTTGTGTAAAGATAGGAAATATACCAAAGTTAACTAAAACAGCCAGAGAGAAATAGAGAAAATGCTGTTTCCAAGTTGAAGTTGCAACAATCTATGTATTCTTTTGTGTGTGGTTTCTTCTAAGACTAGATGTTGTGTTGTTGGTGAAGAAAAGAAACAAGGATGTTATTATTGCCGCACTTACGAAATCTTGTCTTATTCACAAATTTTACATGATCCAACAAGAAAGGAGAAACTAGCGACCCTTCTGTAATCATGCAGAAACCTATAAAACTGAAAGATAACCAGTAATGGGTCCATGTTTAAGGAAGACGGTTATGGCTTCATGTGTGATATAATGTCTGACATCCAGAAACAGGTCCATGTCTGGTACTAAAAAAACAAGACATTACAAGCTTATCCACGCCTGCATTATGATCGTTGCTTACAGATGATAAAAGATCAATCACATCACTAGGTTCCTCCGTGAAGCTTTTCTTCTACGCAGTTACTTGAGAGGGAGTCCTCTTCTTGCCTTTCTTTACCTCTGTTCCACCATTTTCTGCCTGTTCTGCCTTCTTCTGGGCACGGATCATTGCTCGCCTTGCGCGCGGTCGCATCTCTCTCACTCTACGAGGTGGCATCACGAATGGCTCGAGTGGCTTGTCCCCAAACGGATGCTCTTCGCCTTCAAATATCCTCAGCTTTCGATCTCTGTCCTATATACCCACATGAAGATAAACTCAGCACGTTCAACGTTGTAAGCAACAAATCCTAAACTATGCAAGCAAATTATATAGGAACTGAGAGGAGCAACAAATAAGCAAATAGGCACGCTGAGAAATGAGAATGTACTGATATGAAAATAAGCCATTTTTCCCACGAAAGATAAAGGTAAGCAACAAATAACAAAACCGGCTTGTAAGGTGATAGAACCCAGTAGTTATAAGGCACCAAGAATGAGGGATTCGAACAAGTAAGAGTAAATCACGGAGAACTAAAAAGACTGGGAATTCAGGTGATTAGAAAAGGTTTCACTCAATAGTGTACTCACATCACGCAAATTGTTACTTGGAAGCATGCGCCATACAGCCTTACGGATAACCTCTGTGGGGTCTTTGGCCATCTGATCTTTCAGACTCCGTTCTTTCAGGTGTCCAATGTACCTGTAAACAGAGATTAATAGACTTGAAGAAAGTGGGAGAAACTAGCAATAAAAATACGATAAATCCCTTGTAGCAGCTCAAGATTCACAGGAGCAATAAATAAGTGTGGTACTTGCCCAGTATGCCAGCGGTAGAACTTGTCGGTGAGCTTTCTTCCTGTGACGCCTATTTCCTTAGCATTGAGAACAATACAAATATCCCCGTCATCGCGGTTTGGGCAATAAGTTGGCTTATCTTTAGCTTGAAGCACAGTTGATATCTGAGATGCTAGTCTACCGAGAACCTACAATATACAACAAGATGTGTGAAATGAAAATTTTTACAAATGAAATTCTAGCCATTCAGATTTTAACACAAAGATATAACCAAGATGTATATAAGTTGAAGAAGGAAGAAGATAAGGCAGCCTATAATGTTGTAAACACATATGGTTCTGAGTATTCTGAAGATTATATATGGGGCTGTTACAGAACTAACTAAGCTTAATAATAAACAGAAGAAGCAAAAAAAGGGAGACGAAAGAAACGTTGACAAAACCTGGCCTTTGGCATCAAATACTCGCCAACGAAGACCGTCGAGATTGATACGCTTTATACCTGCCATAGCTTTCTGCAAAAAGAAGCGAGAATGCATATTCAACATAATTTGAAATAACAAAGCTTAAATAAAGGTCCTATTTCGAGCAAGTATCTTTCATAGGTCTGAATCTGGTCTCACCATAATCGAGAATGAGAAATGATAATTGTTCACATGATTAAGTAGGAAAAATGGACAAGAAGATCTAAAATGTGCAAATCGTTCACTATTGAGAGTAATCGAAGGAGTTTGGGTAAAAACGAAGGAAAAGAAGTAATCTTTGTACCTTTAAGTTGCCATTGAATGAGGCAGCAGCCTGAGTCGCCATCGTTCTTCAGACAGAAAAATGAAATCACACACCCAAATCAGTAGAGATTACTCACCGGTGACACTGCCGGATGCGACGGCGGCGGTGAGAAGGGAAGATCTAAGAGCGAGCCTGGAAAACAAAAGGGTTTGGGTTTTACAAAGGCAGGCACATCAGATGCATAGGGGTAGTTTGGTAATTTTCTAAGAAAACTGACCCCCTTTTATTTTATTTTTAAACTTTTCGAGGGTTTTAGCTCGCTACACAGACAACACAACTAGTTAGTCACTAGTCAGCAATCAAGGTCTGGTCTTAAACCTCGATCGACTTTGAAAGTTGAAGTCTTTTCGGGATGGCTTTGTTCGTCAGACGAGCTGTATCGAGTCGAACCGCGATTGGCTTTCTCAGAAGAAGCTCCTTAGTTGTTCAATCTCGCGATTTCTCGCACAAGATCCTCTTTTCGCCTCCCAATCTGGGAGCCCGAGATTTGGAATTCGATTTGTCCTTGCCCGATTTTCACAGAGATTCTCGTCGAGGCTTCGCCAAAGGCAAAAAATCAAGTAGGTTTTCCTCATGATAGATTCTTGTACTAGTTGCTATGTATGATTAGGCCTTTTCTTCTTCTTCTTCTTCTTCAGCATCGGGATTGGTCGACGTAGCTCCAGATATTGGGCCTACCGTGAAAGCAACGGCCTCTTCACAAATGGAGGCAGCCATCGATGCATTGTCGCGGGATTTAACTAAATTGAGAACAGGAAGAGCCGCACCAGGTACTTAACCTTACTTGTTTCTGTCTCGGCGCCTGTGTGCTTATATTCAGGGCTTTTTGCAGGAATGCTTGATCATATTATTGTTGAAACGGGGGGAGTAAAGATGCCACTCAATCACTTAGCTTTGGTCTCTGTGCTGGATCCAAAAACATTGTCTGTCAATCCATATGATCCTGATGTAAAGTACCAATCTTGATTCTCGTCTCTTTTTCTTCACTTGGTGATCTCACAACACAAGTATTGTGTTTGCTAACGTTTATCTTTGTTGCTGCAGACTGTGAAAGAACTTGAGAAAGCAATAGTCTCATCGCCATTAGGATTAAACCCCAAACTGGATGGGCAACGACTAGTCGCATCAATCCCAGCGTACGAAAAGAAAAAGAAAAATAAAACATTCTTCTCTGTCAGATTTTGCTGTTCTAATTTGACTTTGCCTGTTTTCCCGCAGATTGACCAAGGAGCATATTCAGGTAAAGCATCCAAGGTGCTGTGTGATTGTGTTTATTGTTTAGCCAGTGATGTGGAGCCTTGACCCTATGATGAACCTCCAGGCAATGTGCAAGATTGTAACAAAGTCCAGTGAAGTTGTGAAACAAAGCATAAGAAGGGCGCGGCAAAAGGTAGTGTGTATGTCTAGCGCTTACAAAGTCCATGGAAACATTTAGCTGTAAAACTTTCTCCTAGAAATCCGAATCTAATGAGCAGAGACATTTTTGTCAGGCACTGGACACGATAAAGAAAGCAGGCACAAGTCTACCAAAAGATGAAGTGAAAAGACTGGAGAAGGAAGTGAGTGTCCTTGTTTGGTCTTTCTGCAAATGACTTTCCTTGTTCCATTATTGAAAATGGCATCTTTCTTTCTCCTTGTCGTTTACAGGTAGAAGAGTTGACGAAGAAATTTGTAAAGTCAGCAGAGGACATGTGCAAGTCCAAAGAGAAAGAGATAACCCAAGCCTGATCTCATCACTCATCATTATCCATCATTAGCTCTGCAAGTTTCAGTTTTTTTTTTTTTTTTACGGTACCTTATAGATCCGAACAATAAATCTTATTCACTTCAAAGATTTGTTTGAATGTTCAATCTGGGGATGTTGATAACAAAGTGATGGACTGATGGTGGTTGGAGACGACTGATATAAAAGTGCTGAAATGCCCTTCGATGGGCCCAAGAAAGGCCTTAAGAAGTCCATTAAGTTGCTTTTTATTTTAATCTTCATGATGTTATATTAGAATGGGATTAGAATTAACAAGAGAATGTATACATATTATTGGCTTTTGTAGTTGAAGAGAACTTTCCAAACTTGAAAAGCAAGGTAAGGGAGGTAGGAGATGAGTCAATTTTGTACCAATAATTTACATCATTATGAAATTGATGTTTTGGTAAATTTGTTACAACATTTCTAAACGTTTTCAACTTGCGAAGAATAAATCAATCATCTGTTTCTTAAAAGGTATCCATATATTAATAAGCTTATTATCTCAACATTCCAAATTTCATATTGCTTTTTTATTTTGTTTTTGTCAACTCCAATTTCAAATGCTTTCAAACTTGATTTAAACTTGATATATAGTTTACTCCAAACTCGGTCCATCTCTGCAACAAATTTTTTTATGTCATCACCTACCACACAATCTTATTTATATTTAATTGACCGAGTTTGCATTTAATTATGCATTTTCTCAGTATAAATAAATGGACGTATATTATAAGCTGTATATTTTGTCGGCAAAAAGAGATATACATGTAATTTATAACAAAACAATTGAAGACATAATGGTATCCAATCTTGCCCACTCGCATTTGTGTCGGAGGATAAGGCAATCTAGCAAGAGCAGTGAGGTTTTTTCTGACCACGCGCGAGAAAAGCGCGTCGAAACTACTCACTTTTAATATTTTTGTTAATCAGGACTCGAGATCTTCGTAACGTCGCCGTTTAGATAGATCTTTGCACGATCAAGCTCCTTTTTATCCTGATTTTTTTTCTATTCAGAATTGAAAATTCTTCTCTCTCTTTTTTTTGGCATCATAATTTATTTCTTTCTATTTCTAATTTCCTCCTCTATAGATTCTTCATTCTCTGTCAGTGGCTCATATCCTCTGATTAACCAAAACGCACACAAGAAGAAAAGAAAAAGCTATCAAAATCAGAAATCTCTTTCTCTTTTGAACAAGAAGAAGAAGAAGAAGTATTCACATTTTCATTGCTGTTGGGTATTCTCTCGACTTGTCCAATGCTGCATTACATGAAATCTCTATCTGCTGTTGCCTTTTCTTTAAGTTGCTTGGATCTTATGTAAGAGATGCAAAAAGCGACTCAGAAAATCTCTCGTCATAGTTAGCTTTTCTTTTTATTTCTTTTAACTTGTGGAATTGGATCTTGATCAATCAAATCAATAGTGTTATACGGAATACCAAATTAGCAGAAATTATAGTTCTTGTTCATGCATTGTCTTAAGTAACGGCTTGGGTGGTTAATTTCAGATTAAAAGTTGAATGCTTTTTGGGTACTGATTCAGGAGTTGATTGGCAAAATGGTTTTGGGGTTAAGCTCGAAGAACAGAAGAGGTTCATCGATACAAGTTGATTACCTGATCCACATTCATGACATCAAGCCTTGGCCACCCTCTCAGTCCCTTAGATCCCTTCGCTCTGTTGTAGTCCAATGGGAGAATGGTGACCGCAACTCTGGAACAACCAATGTCGTTGCTCCTTCTCTTGGTTCTGTCATTGGCGAAGGCAAAATCGAATTCAACGAATCCTTTAAGCTTCCCCTGACCTTGTTCAAAGATGCGTCTGCTCGGAACAAGGGTCCTGATGTATTCTTTAAGAACGTCTTAGAGCTCAACTTATACGAGCCTCGCAGAGAGAAAACACACCAGCTCTTGGCAACTGCGACCATTGATTTGGCCGATTATGGTATTGTGAAAGACAGTTTGAGCTTAACTGCTCCAATGTACATTAAAAGAAGCTACCGGAATACCACTCAGCCTGTTTTGTACCTCACTATTCAACCCATTGGCAGACGCCGGGCCACTTCTTCATGCTCCAAGGATGGTGGTGAATCTGTTTCTGCCTTAATGAACGAGGAATACTATAAGGAAGCTGAGATTGCTTCCATCACAGACGATGACATTTCCTCCCACTCCTCCTTGACGGTCTCTTCTTCAACTTTGGAGTCTAATGGTGCCTTTTCTATGCGAAATGAAGAGGTAAGTTAGATGGCAACACTTCGATTTTCTTTTGATAATATTATTTGTATGAAATATTATTTGATGTCTTATTTGCAGGACGAACATGAGAGGGTAAACAAGAATTCCAAAGGAAATGGCCACGAGAGATCACAATCAGCATCTGAGAGCAGACAAGGACAAGTTACTGACCAGATTCCGTCACGTTCCTCATCAGTAGATCTATCTTCTGTGTTTAATCTCCCAGTGGACATTCCTGATTCTGCACCCAACTCTTCAGTGTCTGAGCTCCAGGACTGTGCTAATGTGTTTATAACCGATACTAACGAGAGCTCTAAGCTGGTAACCGGTGGCCAACACAATAACGGAGAGACCAAGTCTATGCCTTTCCAAATTGATGATCACTTGGAAAACGCTTCGCCCCGAGCTTCTGAGAATAGTCAAGATTTTATGAGTGATCAGGAATCAGAGAGTAGAGTTGAGAAATCAAGAAAGGTGAAGTCTGTTCGATCATCCCTGGATATTTCTCGGAGCAATAGCCGGTTGAGTCTATCCAGCGAAAAAAAAGAAGCTAAGGTGTATCCAAAGTCTACACGCGACACAACTTTGGAGAACAAAGTCAAGAATTTGGAAAGTAAAGTAAAGAAGCTTGAAGGTGAGTTATGTGAGGCTGCAGCCATTGAAGCAGCTCTCTACTCCGTGGTTGCAGAGCATGGAAGTTCATCAACTAAAGTCCATGCGCCTGCTAGACGTCTTCTGAGGCTGTATCAACATGCTTGTAGAGAAAACCATCTTTCAAGAAGAGCTAATGCAGCTAAAAGTGCTGTCTCCGGGTTGGTTCTTGTCGCCAAAGCGTGTGGGAACGATGTCCCTAGGTATGGTGATATTCTACGTTGCTTGTATATCATTCTGAGTAAACTTTCTCACAGTTAAATAAAAAAATTATGATGTCCTTGGATCGCAGATTAACATTTTGGTTGTCAAACACTATCATTCTGAGGGCAATCATAAGTGATACTAGTGCAGAAGAGGAACTGCCTGTTTCTGCTGGTCCTGGACCAAGGAGAAGTGAAGCTCAGAGAGAGGAAACTGAGAAACGATCATCCTTGAGGTGGAAAGATTCTTCTCTTAGCAAAAAGGACACTGAGAGTTTTGGTGCCTGGGATGACCCTAAAACATTTATAACAGCGCTTGAGAAGGTCGAAGCTTGGATCTTCTCACGCGTTGTAGAGTCCATATGGTGGCAGGTAATGCAGCTCGCTTCTCTCTGCTTCATCTTCATTCTCTTAATCAATTATAGTACAAATGTTCTTGTCCTTTTGATTGCAGACTTTGACACCGCGTATGCAGTCTTCGGCAGCATCCACTCGAGAATGTGATAAAGCCAATGGTTCTGCCTCAAAGAAAAACTTTGGTAGAACTCCGAGTTCTGTGAACCAAGAACAAGGTGACTTCTCATTAGAGCTTTGGAAAAAGGCTTTCAGGGATGCACACGAACGTTTATGCCCTCTGCGAGCTAGTGGGCATGAATGTGGTTGTTTGCCGGTGCCTGCGCGTCTGGTAAACATTTCTCCTTTTGAGGTTTTCACTGTGGGACCTTAACTCTTGATTTACAGACAAATGTCCACATTTGTGTAATGCAGATAATGGAACAGTGCGTGGCTCGGCTAGATGTCGCAATGTTCAATGCTATCCTTCGTGATTCTGAAGAAAATTTCCCTACAGACCCTGTATCTGATCCCATTGCAGACTCGAGGGTCTTGCCAATTCCTTCTACAACATCAAGTTTCGGTTCTGGTGCCCAGCTGAAAAACTCGGTCAGTGCACTCAACTTAATTCCTAGGCAATGCTTATAGTGTATTAACTGTAATGCTCATGCATTTCTAACTTTAAACAGATAGGAAACTGGTCCAGATGGCTCACTGATCTATTCGGCATCGATGACGAAGATGGTGGCAGTAGCGATGAGAGTAGCTATGTTGATAGGTCATTCAGGACATTCAATCTTCTCAAGTCGTTAAGCGATCTAATGATGCTTCCAAAAGATATGCTCCTCAACAGTTCTGTGAGAAAAGAGGTTCAAATGCAACACACACAACTCACAACATTCTTTATCTCTTGTAAACTTCTTTCTTTTTCTTGGTTTCGTGATCAAATATATCTCTTGTCATTGTGAAGGTTTGCCCAATGTTTGGTGCACCGTTGATCAAGAGAGTGTTGAATAAATTTGTCCCGGATGAGTTTTGCCCTGACCCAGTTCCTGATGCTGTACTTGAAGCTCTTGAATTCGAGGTGAGACAGTTTTTTTTATGGATAAATTTAAGGTCAAGAAGCTAATTTTACTAAGAGAAACGTGATGCCCCTTGTAGGAGGAAGCTGAGAAGGCTATCATCACAAGCTATCCATGCACTGCACCTCCTCCAGTGTACTCTCCACCTTCAGCAACTTCAATCTCCACTATCATTGGAGACTTTGGACAGCCTCAAGCGCCGCAGTTATGTAGAATCAGGTCTTCGGTTACAAGAAAATCGTACACAAGCGATGACGAGCTTGATGAGCTGAGTTCACCGTTGGCTGTTGTTCTTCAACAGGCGGGTTCTAAGGTCAATAATGGTGGTGCAGATGAGACAGTCAGGTATCAACTTCTCAGGGAGTGTTGGACGAAGGGCGAATGAATTAACATTGGTGTGTTTTGTATTTCAATTCTACGGCCGTAAATGTCTTTGTCAGATCATTGTTGTTGGTGTTGCGATGTATAGAATGTAGCACAAACTTTATATAACAGTAGTACCAGAGTGATGTTTGAGCTTCACGTTTACACTTTAAACGACATCATGTGTTGCAGAGAGTGCGCAAGGTTTACAAGTGAAGCAAATCTGGACTTGCTACGGTGATCCCGAGATACAAAGAAATAGGAACACTATTATACACTAGTACTAAATATCATGAACAACATTTGAGTTAAGAGGGAAATTCTTGCTCTATATAGACTCATTACAAGATTCAGTGTTTCATCCTCATCACTTTAGGATCTCTCGCAAAACTTTGAATGACAAGACTTTGCAAACAAACAAAAAGTTAGGTGCTGCCTGAAACAGACCCATAAATTGAAAAAGAAAGATCAAAATTTATAAAGCAAAGCTCAGTAAACTTTGCAGTGCGACTATGTGCTGTTCACCATCACACAGTCAGCTTCTGTGAAGTCGCCAAATTCGCCTGCTTCAGATGCAAAGCTGCCAACAAGCCCTGCCATGTTTCTGCCGATGTGGCACCGCCGACATGAAAGTCAAGAAGTTTCCTCTGCTTCCTGTAGTACTCTTCAAGGGGTTTCACCTGATGCATCCGCACAAGATTTTCAGTTGAAACAAGCATCTCACCTTGTAACAAGATATAACAAAGACAACAATCATAATCCACAAAAGTACCTCATCTGCGTAGACACCCAGACTCTCCCTTCGGGCTTTGATTGCAACAGCCGAGTGTAACATAGAGCCGAGTAACTCCTGCCGAGGCAAAGCTTTTTCATTTACCAGATGCTCCTCAGAGCATTTAAGATTCACAACGAGGTCAATCTGAGCTATTTGATCAAGAGTTTCCTGCAAATTTCAGAACTGTGTGAGGAATCACTAAAACCAAATGCTCATTTGGAACAGTCTATAATAAGAGCTTCCCTGATTCAAAACACATGTGAAGTTTCTTAGGAAACTCACCGCTTGATTACGAGTGCGGGGAATTCCATCAAGAATGAAACCTGTTTCCCCCCTTGCATATCCTTCTTCCAGCCTCTTTGATAGCAAAGCAAACACAACGCCCTTTGGAACAAGCTTTCGTTCATTTACAGCACTTGCAATCTATAAACCAGAGTTTAATTAAGGGGAGGAAGAAAAACATCACAAACCAAAACCTAAACAGGAACGATATTAATGATATTTACTAAGGAACAAAACATTGCCATAAGGAAGCAACAAGAAAAGGTTGCATTTAAAGCACTTGGAATCAATGCACGATTACGAATCTATAGCTCCAATTGTTACCATCTTCTTCAAAGAGCAAGAATTCACACACAATACCTCCTTGTAGAGAGAAGATCTAGGGTTAAGCTCTTGACGGACAAGCGATCCCATGGAAATGTGAGGAACATGAAGAAGGTTGGAGAGCCTCTCGGCGAAGACGTGTCTCCAGGCACCAGGCGCGCCCATCATCACCCACTGGACACCCCTCTCGGGCCCCGACCCATCCAAAGCAAGTCTGGGCTCCGCCGAACGGCGATCATCTCCGTACAAATACTCGTCATCGGAGTCGTAGTCAAACTCCAACGCGGCCGCTGATCCGAACGATCGACGCCTGGCAACGAGCCTTGCCAAGGGCGAAACTCCTCTCAGGCGGCTCAGCCATGCCATGGTGAAGGCGTGGCGGCGGATTCAGAGAGAGAGAGAAGCCACACGGAGGGGTTTGATTTTGAATGGAGACGGAGGCGAGGTTTAAGGGACACGAATCCCTGGACTATCTTGTCCCTCCCTTTCTCACGAAACCACGGAAATGCCACTAACTTGTCTTTCCCACGTGTCCACGTGGACTACATTATGACACGTTGGACAATTCATATGTTGGCCCAAAGCCCAAACCTATAGGCCCAAATTTATTCATCGGCTCCAAATCGTCAACCACCCAAAAAACACACTAGATAATATAGATATTCACATTCACATGAACCCAATGAGACGAAGTTTCTTTAATAGAAGAAGAATAGTCAAAGAGTCAACGGAAACTTCGTGGTCCTTGACTAACGAAATCACCAAGAAATTCTTTTTTTTTTTTTTAATGGAAACTTGTCAACATAGAAGCATTAAAAGCCGCGGAAACTAAGCGTTTGTTTTGTCCTTTGAAGAATTTGTAAAAAAGTATTTCAACGTTTATCAAATATCAAACGTCTCTGGTCCATCTTCTATATATAAATGTATTCCACATTTCTATTGCCAAAAGTTCCAAGCAAACAATTCAGTCTTATATTCGTATCTTTTTATTCTTCTCTCAAGTCTTCTATGAAGAGCAAGAACGACGTTAACAAACGTCAAGAGTATCAAAGGGTGTTTAGTTGCTTTGACAGGAGCCAACAAGGGAAGGTCTCTGTTTCCACCATCGAAAGATGCGTGCAAGCTATTAAGTCCGGCCAAAAGGCACTAGTACCAGAAGACACGCCACATGATCCACAGACTCATAAATCGTTGGAACTCGAGGATTTCGTGAAGCTGGTCGAAGAAGGAGAGGAGGAAGACAAGGAGCAGGACTTGAAGCAAGCTTTCCAGATGTATGAAGAGAGTGAAGGCATCACGCCTAAAAGTTTGAAGAGGATGCTAAGTTTGTTGGGTGAGTCCAAAAGCCTTCAAGAATGCGAGCTTATGATTGCGCAGTTTGATATTAATAAGGATGGAATTATTAACTTTGATGAGTTTAGGGTCATGATGCAATAATATAGTTACAACTATCATTCATCTATACTAGTCTTCTTTACCAAAGGCTTGTAAGAACTCTCTGAAATTAATGTACTATCTCTCTCTAATACCGCTTCATCTTCCTCGTCTTCATCGTTATCCACCAATCTCGAGACCCTCTCTGCAATCTCTGCCGCGCTCGGCCTTAACTCGGCTTCTTCTGCAGTACAATCTCTTGCAATACTTGCTATTTCAAACGCGGAATCAACTGAATAGCTCTCTCCCAATGTGCTATCCATCACTTCCCTCAGCATTTCCTTCTCCCCGAGGACCGTTCTCAGCCTCTTCCATTCGGAAACACATGCTTCTTGTGTCCCAAGCGATGTCTCCTGTTCTTGCGATCCAAGCAACATCTCCGGGGTTTGTCCGCACAAAACCTCCATTACGATAATCCCGTAAGCGAAAACGTCAGTTGCTGGAGACATAGAACCTTCTAGAATGTTCTCCTCCGTCGCTAATTCATCCCTTACGCACTTTGACATTCCAAAGTTTCCGACTTTACCTCTCAGATCTTCATTCAAGAATATGTTTCTGCTCTTGATGTTGCCGTGAACATAGTTTATCCGATGCATATACTTTAACGCGATGGCCACATCATGACAGATTTTGATCCTCTGTTTCCATGCCAAGAAACAGTAACAAGACTCGATGAATTGATTCTTGATCGCCAATTTGTTCTGAAGCCAATCCCACAGAGACCCATTCTTTGCATACTCGAAAACCAGATAAGAACCCTGATTTGTTTCTCTGAAACATGTCCCAAGAACCCTAATCAGATTGTGATTGTAGTAGTGTGATTGGTCGTTGAGAAGCCCAAAGTCGAATCTTTTCATTGCATCTGCATTCACTTGCTTTATAGCCAAGTCTTTGCCTTTGAGCGAACCGAAATAAACCGAACCTTTTATGTGATTGCTTGAGCTGAAATTCTCAGTGGCTTTCGCCAACTCTTCAAACGCGTAAATCTCCAAAACGGGTTTTCGCGGCGTGGTGGTGCCAACAGTGTTCTGAGAATCCAAAATCGAACCGTCCTGCGACCCTTCAAACGAGATTTTCTTGTCGCTGGTGGTTCGGATGCTCAGACTCAGCTGCCGCGCCTCGGGATCTTTATTGTTAATCCACTTTTGCGTTTGCGTTTGCGTTTGCGTTTGCATCCTCGTTTCTTTCTTCCAGTGTAAGTAACCGAACACCATGAGAGTGATTAGACCGCAAACTCCAGCAATCGCGCTGCTCACAGCGATCATGAGCTTCATCTTTGACCGTTTTTTCTTGGATGATATTTTCTTCTGGCGATCATCGAACGTGGCGTTTTGTGAAACGGGTTTTCCCGGTTTAGGCAACGAATCTAGAACCGGTTTGTGATGAAGAGGTATGAGAGCAGGCGTGAGCGGAGCCACCCGAGATTTGTTGTTTGCAGAGACAATAGCATCCTCTGTTGTGTTGAACTTAACCGCAAGGCTGGAAACGCTGTCGCCGACACTCACGGGATATGTAACGAGAAATCTGGCGTTTGAAACGCCTTCTTCTGGACAAGAACACCTGACCGCCAAACGCAACTTGACGTTCTCGTCGAGTTTGTCCTCGGAAACTTGTGGATTCTTCTCTCTTATAGATCTGCAGTGATAATTAACACACCGAATCTGGACTCAATCGATAAACAAAAAACAAAAAAAACTCACAGTAATAGTGATTTAGAAAATTTCTCACAGGCACGTGGTCAAGCCTTGCAGGGATTCAGAGACAGAGCGAAAGGTGTCGCCTTTAACGCAAGTTTTGAAGAGATGGGCCTCGTAGATCCTTCCATTACATGTGCAGTCAATTGGGATAAACTGTAACTGACCTTGTGGAACAAACTCGTCAGCGTCGAGACCCAAGAGAGAATTGGCTCCGAGAATGGCGAAAGTGTGGCACTTTTGGAGGTTTGAGTGGCAAACGTAGCTAGAGGAGAAGGCTTCTTCTTCAGGGGAGGCTGTGTCGCAGCTCAGAAGATTGTGTGAAGTTGCACAGAGAGACGATGTGGAGATGCAGAACAAGATCACTACTACAAGACCTGAACCAGCCATCTCGTCGATTACAATAGCTGCAGCATTACAGTTTACGCATGTCTGTATATATTGGCGGAAGAGGAATCATGGATAAAATAAAGTTTGTGGACTTTCGATTTTACTTAAAAACAATTAAATTGATTGGCGTTGCAAGTAGATAATTGAGTTTTAAATTAATATATTGTACGCATGGCTTCCACTTAGATAATGGTTCTATTTGAATAGAAAATTACAATGATAAATTACCATAAACGATGCATCTCTTGAGACATCAGTTAAAATTGAAACAATACATAGAAAATTAGTATATCTCCTGCAAAAAAATGCACGCACAAATCGAAAAAACGTCTAAATTTTTTAACTTTCTTTATCAAAAGAAATTACGATAAACCATATTCCCGGTTGCAATGATATTTTTTGTATTAATCATGTATGCGATTTTAAATTGGAAAGCAAAAAAGTTATTGGAGTCTTGGAGATTTGTCGACAAGAGGGGTGGCTATGAATCCCAAGCAAGTTCCTTTGTGTTGAATAATTAAATTAGAAAGGACACCTTCTTGTGCTTGGAACCTTTTCTTCGTAAACTCAACAACATTCACAAAGTGCGAACTCCAAGCTAAGTGAATCTCAATGGTACAATCTCACTTTGTCCTAAGAAGATTATATTATTTAGATATGCGATTTCGATCGTTTCGGAACAAGGTTTAGGCCGAGTTAGGACCCACTTTTTGATTTTGGTTGGGGTATCATCGTAGAGTCATGGTCCATGTTTCTTTAACTTTATGATCATTTTTAAAAAATCGGGTCAAAAGCATGTGCAATAGTTTCTAAATTTTATAATTTGTATGTAGCTTGCAAAATAGTAACCACAAGTTCCAACACGTATCCGTTTTGTGTTAATATAGTAAATATTGCCTTATTGGTTGAGACCTGATCAGTTCACACTAGGCACACACTTGCCTATTGTAGTGCAAACTAGTTTGGACTTTTGACATGGCGACAATAGACTTTAGTATTTTGTCTTAGGCCAAGTATTATTAGGGAACTGAAAAAACGTTTTACAAAATGTGAGAAGTATCAGTTGAAAGATTTCAAGCCAACTCATGCAAAAAGATTAGACCAAATCTTTAAGATCCAATGGTTTGGTCAAGTAAAATCCAAAACATAGTGTGTGGAGAATGATTTAGGAAGACACAAAAACATTATCAAGAAACTGAAAAGACATGCAAAACCAAGCAACGACAAAGCATCAAGGAGCAAAAAGGCTAAGTACTCTTAGGTCCATTTTGCAATAAATCCCTGAGTTGACCCCAAAAGAACAAGGAAGAAGGATAAAGCAACTCCAAAAATGTAAGTTTAAGAGGTAACTATAAAATTAGTACGCACCCATGATAAAATGATTCCCTTTATTAATTTACGAAATATATTACTAGGATAGAATACACTGCACACTACCCCTAAGACTTGGTTCCCAATTCCTAGGAAAGAAATACATAAAATCCCGGACTGTAACAGCCCTCTGCATCTTCAATTCCGAGGACACGACGCCGTATAAGCACCACCGCAACGACGTGCAGCTTCCACATTTTTCCATTTTAAAAAGAATGATTGGCTTGTTGGGTTGGGTGCATTACATATAGAAACGGGCACTCCCATACCCTCGAGTGGTGGGCTGGGCCCACAGTTGGGTCGACCCGTTAACCCGAATCTCAACCAAGCACCAAACCTTACATGCCTGATGACGTGGAGTTTTCGTCGTACAATTAATTTGATATTATCAAAATACGCATGATGATGTTTCATGGATCCGATTATGACCTGGCCCAATG
The DNA here is from genome assembly GCA_900406395.1 of Kernera saxatilis. Classification (NCBI taxonomy): domain Eukaryota; kingdom Viridiplantae; phylum Streptophyta; class Magnoliopsida; order Brassicales; family Brassicaceae; genus Kernera; species Kernera saxatilis. The sequence continues at coordinate 37,860 of OVAY01000081.1, forward strand.
ATCTCTTTTCTGGTCAACGGCCCAATGACCTTTGTCCTAATTCATTCGTCATGTTTCATGAACAACTAGATGAATTAAACTTACTTATCCGAACCTAAAAAAAAACTAAATTGATTTGAGAGCATGAAATGTCATAACAAGAAGCCACAATACCAGAATATAAGAATGAGTCAAGGAAAAGAAAACACTAAATTAACCTTGAGGAAAACAGGAAGAGGGGAGCCCACATAGGACCAATAGGAAGCCATAACCTAAATATGAATACAATTAAGACACTTACCAAATCGAAAACTGCTCCTTTTCTCCTCCATTAACTTCACTTCGAAGCCCCTCCCCTCCATTTCATCTCTCTCTTTTTGCTTCTTCATCTTCCTTCTCTCTATGCCTTTTAGATTCCCCTCTCTCTCCTAAACCACATAATTCTCTCTCTTGAGATGGGTTCCTGTGTCTCCTCTTCTCACAACCAGACCTCCTCTGATTCCGCCATAAAGCTTGCTCCTTTCATCTCTAAACCCGACACCACATCGCCCGTCAGGAATGACGTCATCACTCCGGCCACAATCTATGCCAACTCTTTGATAGATTCCGGTCGTCGGGATTCAGGTATATCATCATATCATTCTTTGCCTCTTATTCATTTCATCGATCGGCGTTTATTTTATTCATATAAGTACTATATTGATTTTTTTTTTTTTTTTTTTTTTTTTTTTTTAAAAAAAAAATTTNTTTTATCTAGAAACAATAATTAAAGGTTTAACGAATATGGTAATTAAAGTTGTAATGGGTGTGATGGATTGGTTGCTTTAATGTAGTGCCGACAAATGTAAAGTCGTCTGCTTTTTTAGACCCTAGTAGGACTTGGGGATGGATTACAATATCGTATATTGAGTTATAAGCATAAGTAGATGAAAGTGAATTTTAATTTGATAAAACTGATGATGATGATGATGGTCATAAACATGGGTAAATGTGCTACCGGGTCTGTCTATCTATGTACATAACATAATAGCAGCACATGGACAACGGTGAAGCGTCCGATAGAGGTTAACTAGAATGTCTTCAAGGCGTAGACAGTTAGCGATATGGACCACACTTGAAGTTGCAACTTTCGTAGATAAAAACCTTTATGTTAATAAATGTATGATGTAGCTAGAAACGTGTATTGTTGGAAATTAATTTATAACAAGGGTGAGCTAGTGCACTCACTCAAAACCTCCAATTTTAAAACTATCATCCCCTTCTTCTTTTTTTGGCGACATGTTAACAATGATTTGGATTGTTTCTTAAGGTAATAAAGAGGAGATGATATTTTTCGATTCAAGAGGGTGGCTTGATTCCGACTGTGACGATGATTTCATGAGCGTCGATGGTGGTACGTTTTTTGAGAATTTTGTTCTTGTTGTAAATGTTGATATTTATCATGAAAACTAGTGATTTGATTTTATTTACTGCAGAGTTTACGCCGTCGCGAGGAACAACACCGGTGCATCACAAATTCTGCGACCAAACTCGTAAAGCAGACGAGGATGAGGAGGAGAGGAAACATGAAGAAGAACCGTCCCCGACGGACAACAAGAAGAGACTCCTCCAACTCTTCAAAGAGACGCAAGACGATGAGGATGATGATGACGATGAAGAAGAGGATGACGTGGCAGAAGGTAAAGCAAGAGCATGTCTCTGGCTAAGAACACCCGTTCGATCTTCTGCGCCGGCTCACCGCCGCTGCGTTCCGCGTTTGGTTTCTTGTAGCAGCTTCACTGAGCGGCGACGGAAGATGATGACTCATGCCCCCATCTGAATAAGTCAACTTAAATTACTTTACATTTTCTTTCTTAATTTGTCCTTTTTCCTTGTTTTTTCCAAAGGATCGAACAATCTTCTCTTTTCAGCTCTTGATGTTATTATAACTACACTTGTAACGCACTATTTTTCTTTTAGATTATTTGTAATTTCAGCGTTGGACTCACTCATATGTAATTTATGACATTCATCTTTTCTAACTAAATTATTTTTTTTTGAAAAATAATTAATTAATTGAATCAAAAAACAAATTTTGAAAAAGATTTTTTTTTAACTAAATAATTGTTAATTAGTGACCTACTGTATTATTTTAAGGTAATGTGTCTATTGATTACTGTACAAAGAAAAAAGTTTGTAGGTTTAATAACATCGGATTTTAGGGTATTTCTCTAATTTACTCATGTTAATTAAACTTTCATTAAAGTGGCAAATTTATTTACTAGAGAAATTGATAGATCTAATATTGTAGATTTTTTTTTTGGGGTCAAAATCTAGTGTTGTCAAATAATTTTGTTATACGTGTTAACATTTAATTTACAAACTTCAATAAAATAAATAAAGAAAAAGTTCAATATAAGAAAGGATCCCACGAATCAGTGCAGTACAAATTTTGTTCTCAAAGTGCAAAACAATTCTGATTGAGACAAATACTTAAATGTAGGAGCTATTTCAAGAAAAGATTGAGAATCCATATACTCGTAATCATGCCTGTTTAAGAAAATTATAATACTAGATTCAAGAGTTTGTTGACAACAAAAAAAGTATCAAAAAATTGTTTGAAAAAAAAAAAAAAAAAATCAAAGAGTTCATGCATGGAGTTCACTTAATTCCATTAAAAAAAATGAATTTGTTTTTCAACACCGCGATTTTTTCATTAAACACAGATTTTATCACTTCTATTTAATTTAAAAAAGAACAGATATTTAAATTTACTTTTGAAAATAATTAAATTTCTATAAACAACCCCCTTCCTATTCGTAGATAATAAATATTGCTTTTACCAGGAATTTAAGAAGTTGGAAATTTTATGCTATAATTGGAAGTTCACCATCAGATTTACGTTACGTTTTAGATTTTTCCCGAAATAAATCTAGAAATTATAGCAAAACATCTATAAATATTTCTGACTGCATTTAATCTTCCCATTATACATATTCCTTATTAATAACACTCTGACTAAAAATTAAGATTGTTTGGAACTAAATGTCAAAAACAGCAGCCTATTATTATTATCGACTAAGAGAATAAAATGCAAACATCTATTGAAAAAGCCTTTGAACTTTTGTGTTTTCTTGTTATAATATTTGTGAACCATGTGCTTTGCATCGAAGGTGGAGCCAACTCCAATTTGAATTCAAGAGTGAGCAGATCTGAGGATCCAGGTCCATTACCTGTGGAGACAAGCTTCAAGTTTCCATCTCCGTTACCTGTTATCCCTCCGGGTCCGGGTGGTGGGAGAAATTTTGGGAAAGGAAAGATAGATCTGGGAGGTCTTGAGGTGATCCAAGTCTCCATCTCAACCTCAACGTCACAGAGAATATGGAGAACATTGGACAGCCTGGGAGTGAGCATCTTCGAACCTATCAATCTTCCTCGTGGCTTCTTCACACTTGGTTTCTATGCACAACCCAACAACCGACAACTTTTCGGTTGGGTTCTTGTTGCAAGAGACGTATCTGGGAATAGCCTGAGACCACCCGTTGACTACATCCAAGTCGGGAACACGACCTCCATGATTCTCAACCAAGACGGGCCTGCATATTTTTGGCAGCCGCTTTGTCCCAATGGGTATCAAGCGGTTGGCCTATTTGTCGCTACTTCTCCTCTGAAGCCCCCTTTAACACAAGAATCTATAAGCTGTGTCCGATCCGATCTTACGGAACAGAGTGAAGCCGATACATGGGTATGGGGAATCAAGGAGATTACCATTTCTAGTTTGAGACCGGCTAACAGAGGAACAGAAGCAACAGGTGTGTACACAGGGACATTCAGCTTTCAGCAACTCAACTTTCCTCCTCCGTCTCTCTTCTGCTTGAAAAATACGAAATTTGACTTGTCTAGCATGCCAAACAGAGATCAGACTAGTGTTTTGTTTCGAGCCTACTCTCCTTTGATATATTTTCATCCGGATGAGGAGTTTCTTCCTTCCTCTGTCGATTGGGTTTTCTCCGGTGGTGCCTTGTTATACAAGAAAGGTAACGAATCTAACCCCGTCCCAGTGGAACCCAACGGCTCAAACCTTCCGCAAGGCGGCACCGATGATGACTTATTCTGGCTAGATTATCCGGCGGATAAGAGCGCAAGGGAAAGGGTTAAGAGGGGAGACCTAGGAAACACCAAGGTTTATCTACACATCAAACCAATGTTTGGAGGCACTTTCACTGACATTGTCGTCTGGATATTCTCTCCTTTCAATGGCAATGCCCGCCTCAAGATTTTATTCATCAAGAGGCTGTCGCTAGGGGATATCGGAGAGCATGTTGGAGATTGGGAACACGTTACCTTGCGCATCAGCAACTTCAACGGCGAGTTGTGGCGCGTATACTTCTCGGAGCACAGTGGTGGAAGTCTAGTGGAGGCATGCGATGTAGAGTTTGAAGGTGGAAACAAACCCGTGGCTTACTCGTCTCTTCATGGGCACGCAATGTTCGCAAGACCCGGACTCGTGTTGCAAGGCCAAGACGGGAACGGCGTGAGGAACGACATGGCAAGAAGTGACAAGTTCTTCGACGCTGGTGTTGGGTACGAGGTGATTGCAGGACCGGGGATCGTTGAGCCACCCTGGCTCAACTATTTCAGGAAATGGGGACCTCTTGTCCCACATGACATTCAAAAGACTCTTGACGCCATCGCCAAGTCATTGCCCAGATTTTTGCGCAAAAAATTCCGAAACCTCATTAACAAAATTCCTCGCGAAGTGCTTCAAGAAGTGGGTCCCACTGGGCCCAAGGTCAAAAAGTCTTGGACCGCTGATGAATAATAATAGTCCAGAGTTATTTGATTTAAAACGAAAATTGCTTTCTTTTTCTTTTAAGTTTTTCCGTTAACCTGTTTTGATTATTGATTAGTTCGGATAATGTCAAAAAAAAAGATTAGTTCGGATAAAGAAAGAAAGCAATCAGGTTTGTTTCAATAACAAGAGAAGAAATGCCACCATGTAAAAAGAAAAGGAAAGAGATGATGTTTTGTTTCAGAGTAGATTTTTCTTCTTTTGAAGGCGTTTTGAGTTCTGTACATACAGTAATAAGAAAACTAATGGCATAGTAAAAGAATGATGGGCTAGTTCCCATTCTAGGGTCGTTGGGCCTTACACATGATGGGTCGGGTTTTGACCCGGTTACTCGGGTGGGCATCAGTTCCGTGCATACTATATAATGCATCACAATTTATATATAAGCAGGACTAGTAATGCACCACATGACAAGAGCAAAAGTTACGAGTGATTACAGGTGGGTGGTTTTTTCATTTTATTTCACTTTGCTCACATATCCACAGGCACAGCCACACGCACACGCACAGCAGCGTATTTAAAGGAAGTCTTAGTTTGAAAAACAAAAGGTGAAAGAGAAAGAGAGGATAGACAACTGGTGGTAACGTGATCTACAAGTTAGAGTGGCCAAGGCGGAGAACAACACGGTGCCACGAAGTGTTGAGCACCCCTCTTAGGTTCCACACTGACTCCACATTTTCCGGCTGAACATTCGCCGCTGAATCCACCTGCCCATTTTTATACGAAATCTGGTCAGATTCCACTTGCTACATTAGCTGACCAAAAAATGTTGAGGCTTTACCGCTTTTGCGATGACCTCGGTACTCTGCGACACATCAATGGTGGCTTCAAACAACACCCAAGCCCATTTGTCGCTGGAGTTGTGTTCAGAGATGTAATGCTTTCCTGGCTTCTGGGTTCTAGAAGCCTCCACCCAGCTTTTGCCTCCATCGAGGGATATGTCCACTCGCTCTATCCCGCGCCCACCTCCTGAAACCGCATATCCTTTGATGCTTACCTGCATATACCAAATTAGATTGAATTTGCTCCTGCTTTCCTGCATTGGTCAGATCAGATTCGGTAGTGAATTCGGCTCGAAAGTTCTCACCTTTCCAGGCTTCACCATTTGCACGTCCTCCACTGAGCAGATTGCACTCTGTCAAGAGAAAATAATGTTCGATTCAAATTTATAAACCAAAAGAAAATTGCTCAGACGATTCAATAAGAAACTCAAGAAAACTATCATCAAATGAACTATGAACATGGCAAGGAAATTGGAAGATCCTAATATAAAGCAAAAATATCATAACAAATTCACGTATCCTGTGAGAAAGAGGGAAAACTTGTGATCACCTGAACAGGGAAATCCATTTGCGGCCTCCTTGAGGACCAGTCGATATTATCCCAATTGACAGAGGGTGGGAACATTTTGTAATCTTTTTGCATGAAGAATCCCTACACCATATTTTGATCCAAGTCTCTTCCAATGTTAGAGCAGTTTCTGAGTGCTAAATACAGGGTAAAGCAGGAGACTTTTGCTGAGACCTGGCATTCTTCAGCGATTACATTGATGGAATCAAGCCATTTGACCGAACGAGCACCAATCACACCCGGGACAACAACTCTTAACGGAAATCCGTGATCTCTGTTCAGGGTCTTCACAGAAGAAACAAGCACATCTCTGAGTACTCACATGTCAAACAAGTAGTGATTTAAACACAAATGAGACTAATCTGTTGAGGAAGTAAGAGAAAGATATCGAACCTCTCCATTCATCTCATAAGCGAGTAGAACATCGGCTTCAGGATTTGTGGCTTGACTTAGAGGGATTGACGCCTTGTAAGGCCCCCCATTCTCCTCCTAAAGAAACATAGACGTTTCATGTGAATCAACAAATGCATAACAAAACATGAAAGAAATCGATATCTATATATATAAATATATATATATATATATACCTTACAGCGATCAACACTAACAAACTCAACATGTCTGCCTCCTAAATTGGTTGAACCTGTGAGCTTTGCTATCCCCAAAAGCTCAAGAACATCGGCCAATTTGGCCCCGCCCCAGACAGCTGTAGAAATGAAAGGCACAGTCTTTGATATGTAGGTGAAGCAAAGTATGAAGAAGGAAAAACCAAACGAACCATTCCCAATAGCAGAAACATCCCAACCAACCCCTCTAACATTCCTCACTTTGCTCATGGCAGTCCTTCTGTTACCAGCACACTGCAATTCAAAATTGATGGGTATTTTTACTTGTGAGCATAGACCAGCTAGAAGCGCACAATAAATATACCTGTAGAGTAGCAGTAACAGTGTACTTTGGCAGGGACCTGCAATTTTACAAACAGTGGTTGATAGACAGTAAGATGCAAACTTGAATCTCAAAAACTTAAAGAGAGCATCAACCTGATATCTTTGATAAAGAGCTTTCTAGGGTTATCAATCAATCCGGAGACGGCGACGGAATAGCTGGTTTGGGAAACAAAATCCAGAATCAGAGGAGGGAAGTTTGATTGATAAAAGCGATGAGAGAGAGAGAGAGAGAGAGAGAGAGGACCTTTGAAGGTGATCAACAATGGGAATGGGGCCATGATTTCTCTTGTAGAAAAGATGGACGGGAGTGACATAAGATGAAACTAAGGCGGAGCGCGGAGGCTCAGCATTGAAGGGCTCCTGTAGAAGACAAGTCGAATCGATAGGATCACAAGACAGATCACATCAATAGCAGCGGAACTAGTAGAGCAAAAGTGCACTTGCCTTGGCGTTGACCTTGAGACAAGGGTCACGAGGTGGTTCCTGCAAGTATTCCGACGGCCCTCGAATCCCAGGCATGCTTCTCTCCGATTTTGAGAAGTGGAATGACGCTTGTGAATTGTGATGTGTCAGCTCAAAGGGCTTTATATCTAATTCAGCCCAAAAAGAAAGGCCCAAAACGGTGGCGTTTGAGGTATGCGTCCGGGTCTCTTCTTTGTCACATTACATGATAGAAGAAAGGTTCACGGCGGCGACATGGCGATGCGTCTTCCTTTCCCGATGACGCACCGGCGTCTTTCAACCCTTCCACGGAGGCACATGGTTGCGATGGCGGCGGCCAAGAGAAGCCCTAAGCGCCTCAAATACTCTACTCCTCGCTTCACGAAGGTGCATGCTTCCTCTTCCTCCCTCCCTTTTCGCCCATTTCTACAGCTTAATTATCTTGGATTTGTATATACTACTAGGAGGGTGAATTCCTGTCTATAGAGGTCGATCCTTCGGGTGTTGATGCGTGGAAACTGGAACCTGTTATTGACCTTCTCAAACAAGGAGCTGTTGGTGTTATTCCCACTGATACCCTGTAAAGCTTTTCTTCTTCTTCTTCATCTCTTTTGCTTTCTCATTCACATTTCTTTACCATCTTCCTTCATTCTCTAGATATGCCCTAGCTTGTGATTGTAAAAACCATTCTGCTCTAGAGCGTCTCCGAAGGTTAGCTACCACATTTCTTTATAAATTGGCATTTACTTCCCACGCTGAACCCGTGTGTGTTCTGGGTCTTTGTAGGATTAAAAAGATTGAATCCTCCAAGGTAAGGACTAAGGAGTAAGGAGTAAGGAGTGAGGACCATATCATGTCATCGTATATGGACTTGCACAGGTTTTTACTTATCTCCATGGGAAAAACTTATGCAGCCACTTAGCATCTTATGCCGTTCCTTGCGGGACATAGACACATATACAATGGGCTTTCCTCGTGGCGATGGTCATGGTCATGCAAACGTTTTTAGAGCTGTCAAGCAATGCTTACCTGGACCTGTGAGAAAACTCTCGTGACTGTGCATTTTTCTACTTTATTTTGGTTTATAATATATATATGGGTCAATCTCATATTAGCAATATCCAAACAGTTTTCATGTCCGTTAACAACCTGGATGATCTTTGAACAGTACACCTTCATCTTGACTGCAAGCAAAGAATTACCCAAACAATGTGTAGGCTATGGCACCACAAGTGTCAAATTTGCATCCAGGAAAAACGTGGGTGTCCGGATATCTGATGACGCTGTCTGCCAAGCTATTTTGCACGAGATGGCTGCCCCGCTCATCTGCACCAGGTTTTTTTCTTCTTAATCCCATCATTCAGTGAGACATATATAGTGCTAATGTATCATGTGGTCAATAATGACAGTGTGAAGGGCCCAAAAGAAAATGAATGGATGATTGACCCAACCGCAATTGGTGACATATATGGACCAGAGGTATAGATTGCTCTCACTCACTCTCAATGACTACAGAAGCTCTCTGCTTACTCTGCTCTACACTCTCTTTCGGTTTCTTTTTACAGGGTCTAGATTTTGTGGTAGATGGAGGTGTACGAGTGGCTGAACCTTCCACCATCGTGGATATGACAGGACCATATCCCAAGGTCATACGAGAAGGGAAGGTAATAGATATCTAACATTCAGTGCTTCATCCATCGAAGGAGCTTAACGTATGTTTGGTTTGTACAGGGGCCTATATTGTCATGGATGGTGGTTGAGGATGATGAGTCTCGCCTTCGTCAAGATCATATCGCTTCTGGCACTTAATACAGAGACAGACACAGATTAGGTCGTGCTTGTAGCTGAAGAATATGAATAATGTGAATACAGATATTACGAATGTGAATCCAAAATCCGTACAATACTACACGGACAAAAAATTGATACAGAAACAAATACACCTGTATGGGGAAGTCGAAGACCAAGCCAAAGAATAAGAATAAGATGATGAACACAATCACATGTATGAAACTCAAAGAAGCCAGCCTTTTTTCTTCAATCAGTTGTGGGTTTTGCCGTAGAGATTTGTGTAAACCGATTTGGTACGTTGCACAAGAATCATGCTCAAGGCGGCTGCAATAAGGCAGAATCCAGACATTACGAGTGACGTCAAGAAGTAGCAGATGGAACCTTGGCATCGCAGGGCGTCGTCAGGATCAAACGCGGATCCATGTGCTTGCCGCTCTGCTTCACGGTCGTATATGGAGCTTGCAATGAGACCCGAGAAGACTAAGGACCCAGCCGGGTTGGCCAGCGTCAGGAAATTATACAAAGCTCCAAACTTTTTGAGTCCAAAGAGCTCGGAGGCAGTGGCTGGGACGATGGCCCAGTGAGCACCATAGCCGAGCCCAATCAATAGGGTGCCAATGTGCATAGCTCCAGGCCATCCATATGCAAAGAATATGTGTCCTACTGACATTACAAGCTGAGCCACTGCTATTGCAATTGGTCTCGGGTACGCATAGTCCCTGCAAATCATTCGGAACCAAAATCAATTCCACAGCCAAATGTCATTATCCAAGGGACAGTATATTGGTCATACCTGACGATGAGTTCAGAGAAATAGCCGCCACCGATGCGTCCAAGGAAGTTCCAAATGCTAATCATAGACACAAAAACGTGAGTGTTATCGTACCCCAGAGACTGACTCATCTGCCCAAGGTTATCTATTACCGTTAGACCCGAACCAGATCCGAGCAAGAGTGAGAAGAATATGAGCCAGAAATCGGCTTTCACGAGTGCCTGAGTTAAAGTAAAATCCTCGCCTCTGTGAGGTCCCCTCCGTCTCTTGACCCGAACTGCACCCTCCGCAGCTGCCTGCATCAGCTTTGCTTGCAACTGAGCAATTCTCTTATGTCTCTCCAATGCAGGAAGCAGATCTACTTCTTTCGGTTTCTCGTCTTCCACTTCACTCAATATAAGCTCAGGATCACGGTCACAGGTTGACTGCCCCGGATCTTGGCCTTGCTGATTTCCAACGAGAGGTTCTTCTAGCGTGTCACAAGGGTCGGCTGATGCTGTGAAGCAACTCGTCGCGATCGGGATCAAGATGGGAACAAGGAGAATTGCAAACAAGACTGTGGTAAAAGCAGTGATGATTGAATGGCTAAGATCAATGAGATCTTCCACAAGCATCACTGCCATGAGATAGGCAGCAAGTAGGATGCAGACGGCATAGATGATGGTGAAGCTGGTGCCATCCGAAGAACGGATCTGCCTGTGACCACCGACGGGTCTGATGAAGAACATGAGAGGAAGAACAACAACTGCTGGGGCAACTGCAACCATGAAGATGAGTGATGCACGGTCAGAGGAGTGGATCATTGTGTAAATCTGAGAGAGGATGGCACCGCCCAGCCCAGCAAACCCCTTGAGGATACCAACCACAGGACCACGGCTCTTGGGAAAGTTCTGAACACCAGAGACTAATGCAGCCGTGTTGAAGTAGGTCTCCCCATTGTTCCCAACAAATATGAGGATACACATCTGAAAGATGACAAAGATTCAGTCAATTGCCAAAGGGATTGTAAAGTGAATCTCAACAAAAGTAAACTTTCCCAAGAGAGAAGAATCCTGCATATTCACAATCTTGACCAGAAAGTTTAGGACTTTCTGACTGTGTCCTCCTGGTAGAGCTTACTCGTAGTCAACTCGTATGAATAAATTCAGTTCTCTACCGAGCTACAGAACGATTGAGAAGAATAGATGAATTGGAAAAGAAAAAGAAAAAAGAGAGATTTGACAGCCATTTCCTAGTAAGTAACCAAACAACAACCTTGACAAAAAGCAGACTTTGGGAGATTCTCGAAATAGACATATCATCATTAAAAGAAGCAAACTTTAATAGAAAGTCTTCAACTTTAAAAGTCCAAGAAACAATGAGATGGATCGGAATTGAAAGGGGACGAATCGGGAACTCACAGCCCATAAGGGAAGAATCGGAGCTCGTCCGGTGACGATAAGCCAAACCCAGCCGTAGCCGACAAGGTTCTGGAGAGCACCAACGAGAAGAGCGGCCCAGAGAGGCAAGATCTCGGAGAGCGTCCCAGCGAGGAAGCCGACACTGTCGCCGAGATCCTTGGCGACACCGAGCCTGGAGAGCTGTTTCTGGTTGTAGTTCAAGGAGCTCTTGATCACCGGCGATATGCTGCCGAACAGGTAACCGATCCCAGCGCATGACTGAATCCACATGGCAGCCACAAACACTAGCCATCTGTTGTTGATGAACGATACCAACCTTTCTCGCCTCGGCCACGCCATATTACTCTTTGCGTCTCTCCTTGTTACAATCAACCTTTTATGGTCTGATTGAGATAATATAGTAGGAGACAAGATTGTACTTACTAATAGAGAGTAGACTTTAGATTATTTCATTAATTTTGAAAAATCAGCAAAAACATTATTTATTTTTGGACAATTCTCAAAAATACCACATTTTTAAGTTTGAATTCCAAAAATACCACAACAAGTTTATTTTTCTAAAATTATCACTCTTGGTTTTAATTTCTAAAAATACCACAAAACTTAAACTTAATCTTAAACCTTCGAAACTAAACCCTAAACTTTCAAAACTAAACCCTAATCCCTCAAAATTATATCCTAAACCTAAATTAGTGAACCCAAATAAAAAAAATTAAATTCTAAACTCTTAAAAATTAGTTTTAGTTTTATGGTATTTTTGGTAACAATAAACTAATGGTGGTATTTATAAAAAAATAAAATTATTGTGGTATTTTTGAAATACAAACTTAAAAATGTGATATTTTATGGAATTACTCTTTATTTTTTGGTTTCTACCACTTTGGTAACAGATTTTTTTTTAATAAAATCATCAGTAATTTGTTTAGGACAAAACCTTAAATCAAAATTTGTTTAATTATATTTGCTTTCTTGAGCGCGATGTGCATGCGTACAAGCATTTCCACATTCAAAATCATTTTTTTTGTTTGTGTGTCAACTATCACCATTCATATTTTAACCTTAAGGTACGTACTCATTATTTCCTTGTATATTTTTCAAATTGATTGCAGTAGCCGACAAAAAAAAAACAGATTACACAATTATAAATAAATTAGTTTAAAAAGGATGCAACTTGACCTTGTTTTTTTCTTTAACATTTGCAGTTAATTAGAGGATATACAATAATAATATGACTCGCTGGTTATTGATTTTCTTTGTGCCTACCCCGTTGAAAACCGAATGGTCACATCTAATACTCCTACATTTTATATATATATATATATATACATTTGGTTTATAAATATATATATATATTTGGTTTATTAGCAATTTTACGTCCAAACTTATACTACTAATCCATAATATATCTAAAAGGTCTGTAAATGGTGAAATTTGACATGAACAATGTTTGATAGCGTTTATAAAAAAACACGTTTTTCTCGCCAAAATATTCACATAACATCTATATATACAACATGATTGATTCGTTTGTAAAAGATATGTAGATAAGAAAATGTGAAGAGTAAAGTTTAGACCAGATCGATTGATTTGACTTGGAACAATGTGTGTTTAGATTCTAATACTATATTGAATTTTTATAAATTTTTAATTTAAAATCAATTAACAATAAACTAAACAGATTCTAATATGTTTTATGATATATTGTTTTAAATCTCATCATAAATATGACGTGGGATATTCCTCACCAGTTTTTACCAGTAGGGACCTACCGAGCCGAAACTTGATTATATATGGCAATGAATCTTAATTTTAATTTATTTTTTTTGTCACCACGGCAATGATTTGCTTAAGACAAAGAAAATTCAAAAGAAAATAAAAACAACTTTTTCAGACATTGAAAATCGCAATCATCAGCTGCCATAAATGCAGATGCAAATGCAATCTTTAGCTTAACTATATATTTTCTTAATGGAATCGTGGGAACATAATAATTGTCGATGTCTGAGTGCATAAGAAGAAATAAGGAGGTAGACTAAATTTTTTTATTTATTCTCAAGTGTTTTGTTATATCTACCCTCTTGCTAGGGGAATTTTAGAGTCTAACTTGTAAACTTTTATATTAAACGGAAAAAAAAAACCACCAAACAAATGATAGACGTACAGATAAAAATATAAACAGGAATGGATACTACTAGAAATGAACAGAAGTAGCTATGTGATTAAAGGAGAGATGCGAGAGGCAAACAAATAAAATGACTAGATGTGAATGTGAATTTGAATGGCGATGACCAAGATGGTGATAATAGCGAAGAAGAGAATGGCATGAACCAATATGGAGATGCCGCTAGTGGTCATGTTGCCGCACTCCAACACTCTCCTCCTCGCAGGCAGCTGAAAGAGAAGCCCCGGCGATAACACTACGAACAGCACCACCGCAACCGCCACCGGTCCCCAGTCAGCTCCTCCCATATCTATCTAGCTACCTCCAAAATATCCGATCGTTTTATTAGATTTATATACACAAGTGTACGTACGTATTAATAATGCACTTGGTATCTCGGTGAACGTGCGAGTATATATATAGCTAGGTGTATGAAGATTATTTAAGGATGAGAAAAGGCAGAGACTTGATTGGTATCTTCCTTTCTTGTTGGATATATCTCTGTGGCTTCTTTAAGAGACCACATTTAGTGGCTCTCTATATAAAGTTAAAGTGTTGATATAATATACTTGGTTGCGTTTATTGGTTTGGTTTCGATTCTTTTGCTTCCCATTTCATAAATACATGATTTGATTGGTATATAACCCCATTAGTGCATAATAAAATTATGGCAACGTGGTTTTGTATTTATCCTAGTGACTACACGTTTCTGCAGATATTCATAACATATACATACGTTCTCAAATCTTTTCAATGAACAAAATAAACGAAAACTGACCATTCACGATGACTTGTACTAATTTGTTCACAATATTTAATTTATATATAGTTTACGACTTCGTAAGTCATTTATAGGATTTTTACCAACATATAGAAGCAGGGATACACATATATATATACATATCAAATGTAACACATATTCATTTATAGTAATTTTGGGCTTCTGAATTGATCCCAAAAAGGATGCATGGAAATGCCACAAGACGAGTTAGAATCATATTCTTGGGTTCCAAAACAAGCAATATTATCAAAATATTTCTGTAGAGATATATATAAGATATAGTTTGAAATTTAGTCCAGAGAATAGTTCTTTCCTTCATCGATCCTCCACACTTGAGAACGTAACCCTCCACTTTAGTTACGCCCAAGCTAAGCCATGATCATATATTCATATTCATTCACACATGCCTGCATTAGATATATATACAAACACATAAAACTCGTAGATATAGAGACATATAGAAGAAGAAGAAGAAGAAAAAGCGAATGAAGAGAAATGGGGTTGGACTGGGGACCGGTGCTTATGTTATGTCGGTGATTAATTATGTTCATCCTGTTGAGCCCTGGAGTTGGAAAAAGCAAAGCGGTTGAGTTGGGTGGGTTTCAGACAAGCGGGCACTCCATTTTCATCCACACTCACACTCTCCTCTTCTTCGCCTTCATCACCATCTCCCTCCTCGCCCTTAACATCCACATCTACACCGGCTAGTTTTTCTTACCCCACCTTCTCCCTCACGCTACCCTCTGCTTTATTTCCTCGAATAATATTCACCCAGAATATCATTTTTATTAACCATGCATGCATGCGCGCAATGGACTAGTTTAATTATTGGGAAAGTTAAGTGCGTTTAACAACTTCTATTGTATTTAGGTTTCTCATTAATATCTCGAAACTAGCAACGCACACTGACGACTTAGATATATATATATAGGTCAACTCCACCTAAATCCTAATGATCTTCATGATCTAAGCTAATAGCAGTCGTCGTCACTCGCTCACAATGGTCCAGCTTAAACCTTTCTCGAACCGAAGAGATATAAGAAGCGGCTCTAGCGTCAACGCTCTCGTCAACACCATTAATCCCTCTACTGATCAGCTTCTCTGCCATCTTTTTCAGCTTCTTTTCCATATCCTTACCCTCATCATGAGCCACGGCTGCCAATAACATCATCACACCACTGGTTATATAAAAATATATGAAGCATATGTATCTATATAGCTAGAGAGAAGAAAGCTTAATTACGTACATGGTTGAAGAAGGAAGCTAACTTTAGGAGGGAGAGGAGTTACGTAGTTACTGAAATCAGGTTGAGGAGCGTAGGAAGATGTTGTGGTGGAGGAAGTGTAATGAACATTATTATAAAGGTCATGGGAAGGAGTTGGAGGCTTCACAGCTTTGCAAAAGGGTATTAGCCTAGCTATCATGAACCCTCTTGATCTCCTTCTGTTCATCTCCATGATGATCACTTAATTACTTGCTTACTACTTATAGTGGTGCTAATATTTCACATATGTAGATATGCGTTGCATATGCATATATATATATATATATATGGGCCGGGTAGAATTTCGTTATGTTGTGGCGATCAAAGGCATGCAGAAAGATAGAGAGGTATCAAAGACGCGTGGTCCTTCCTCTTACAATAATATCCCTCAGAAGCATCATTTTTTGATGACCAACTCCCAACTTTCATGCTCAATCAGCCACAACGACACATCTAAGTTTACTATGTACATATAATTGTTTCGTTACCTTAGTATTACTTTTAACTCTCACGCTTGATCTCTCGCGGTATAAAGCTGAAACGAATATTTTGTTTTTTGTTAAAGTGCCGAAACGCATATATATATGAGAGTTATATATCTTCTAAAAACAGCTGAATATATACACAGATATAGTCTTGCCAATGTATATATTTTGCAGTGTAAATATATATATGTCTTCTTCTATAAGTTTTATTATAAACTAATGGATGGTAAAAAATGTACTTAGTAATATAATGGATGATTATATTGAAATTCACAGACTACTAAAAGTCTAAAACTAACATCGTGGATCATAATTAGTGTTGAAAACAAAACTCAACAAGCTCAAAATTTCCTCGTTATAGAAGAAATATGATAAATTCGTTATATTTAAAATTCGGAGTAGCTTGTATAGTGAAGTTATATTGTTTTTAATAGAAGCTTTTCAAATGATTTATAAGTTTGTACGAACACGGCAAAACAAAAAAAAAAGCTCAACGAATTAAAACGTTTGATTTAGGAGAATAGCTAGATATACGGAGGAACCGTATATCTTTGTTTCATTTATCCGTTTTTAGTTGTTTTATAACGATTCATCGGTGGCATCTTTCAAAAGAAGAAAATGTGGATAACTTTTTTTTATTTTATTTTTATGTTGTTAAAGAATGGGGATAAATTTATTCGACAGAGATATATTATAAATAAATACAAGCGATATCGGTAGCTTTGTGCGGTTGTGGCGGCGGCAAAGCCAACATTTATCTCAATGGAAATATTTGTTACTCAATAATTCAATATGACAATAATAATGTCCATCGCTTTCTAACAATTGAGTTTTCTTAGAACACTCTTCAATGGAAAAAGAAGGAGTTGGCATATATCTTTTGAGAAGATTCCGAGTGATATGTGATATATTCTGTTGTATATTTGTTTTGTATCAAATGGTCCAAAGGTATATTATCTCTATTACGATGCTTTATTATTTGTTTACGTCGGCATAATATTCTAGATGACATGGTCCTTTTTTTTTTTTTGTTAATTAAAAAGATTAGCAACATAATGAATTCCGTGGGCTTTTTGGGCTGATTTGATAGTAAGAAAGAAATATTAGAGGCCATAAAGGGCTAATGGGCTGGTTCTCTAGCAAAGACTGTAAAGAGAATGCAATCCCTAGCAGTTGGTTTGGGGGAAAATGGGTTTGACCAATTTCATTTTGACGGTGGCCGGCGTTGGCGCGGTGGTGCTCCTCTTGAAGGGCGACGTCAAGCACTCCGCCTCCGTTTTCAGGCGCAACGTCAAGCATATTCGCAACTGGATCGAGGAAGAAACCTCCAGGTTAGTCCTCCACGAGTTTTTTGTGTGTTTGATGTCAAATTATTTGTAAAAGATAGACTCAGCAAAATCATTGCTGTGTCATGATCGGTTGGCTTCAATTCATTCAATTATCATCACACACAACATTCATTCAATTATCATCTCTAACAACATACTGAACTGTTGCTTTCAGGGCAGCGGAGTCCAAGACACCCAAGGAGATAGATTCAAAGGTTCCAAGGAAGGACAAGGATTAGTGTCGCGCAAATGAGAGGGAGGCTTTTGGTTTTTAGTCTTGCTAGACTTTTGAACTCTTGAGATACGTGAATGCTAGTTTTAAAAAAAGTAAAGGGCTTTGGTCAGCAGCATTCTTGGCCAACTTTTGAGGCAATTACATCCCATTCCTCTACTCATTCATCAAAACCCTAACATGATGGACCCAAGATGCATAAGAAATGAGAACAAACAAAACTAAAGGGGAGGGAAGATGTGCATTTGGGTCAAGATGTGGTGGAAGTTATCGGAGGCTTTATCAACGGGATGGGTATGAACTCCTTGGTAAGTGGTAACCACCACTCCTTCATCTCCTGATAGCCTCTGCACTTGCTTCTTCACTCTGCATCCTTCTTGTGTGCACTTGTAATAGCTCCTATACACATTTATCAAGTCTTATTATTTATCACCCAAGTAGGACAAAAAGAGCATATTAGGTAGGTAGGTACCTGGGGAATGGATTGTTCTTGACAGCTTTTTGGCCGTACTTCCTCCACCTGTATCCATCATCGAGAATATCAACCTGGCTTCTTGTCTGAAAGGCGAACCTGGGTTCTCTCTCTTTCTTCTTCTTCTTCTTACTCTTGTGTTTCTCTTCTTCGTTAGTGTTATGGTGTGGCAATGATGATGTGTTCGTCTGTGTTTGATCTCCAGACAAGCGATGATCAACCGAAGAAGATGAACATGGAAACAACACCTGACACCTATCCTCCATTTCTTGCTTCCCTATGCAAGAGAATCAATGTTTTGAGCTTGTAAATTCCAAAAAAGTAGTCACGTCACGTGTGTGCGTATATATGTGTGTGAAAGGCGAGAGAGACGTAGACGGCAACGAAGATGCGAGAGATAAAGAGAAAGTGAGATGGCTAAATTAGCGGATTGATGAGAGAAAAAAAAAAAAAAAGAGTTTGGTGGAAATTATAAAGAAAAGGTGTGGCGGCTTCATCATTCTGATTATGACTTTTATTAAGTTATTAATATCATCAACTTTTGGTGCAATGGATTCAAATTTCAAGCAAAGAACAGCAAGGTACCTTCTAGAATAGATCTCTGGGAATGGTTGTTTAATAAGAAAATAGTATCCATATACTCACGTGTATTTGAAGTTGGAAAATTAAGTATTCAACAGCTAAACAATGGGCTGAAATGATATTGACTATTGTCATTGCTTAGATGGATGGATGGGTTCATCATTCCCTCCAAAATTATTCAAACATGATCCATATTTGTTCAAATCAATCACATGTAGGACTTGAGACGGGGTCTCATAAGAGACTGGGCTCCATCGACCAAGACGGTGGTGCCTGTCATGAAGCATGAGGCGTCGCTGATCAAGTAAATGACAGTGGAGAAGAGATGTATCTGCGGGTTCAGCCAGTGCCCGAGCGGTGCAGCGTCCTTGACCAGCTTCTCCGCTCGATCTCTCCCAACGGAAGCTGGATACTCATCCCCCAGATGCAGCCCTCTTGAGATCATGTTGACCCGAATCTTGTGCTTGCCTAGACTCATGGCTGATGCCTGAAACCCAATCATCAGCATGTCAACTAACTCTAAAGTTGCAAAGATATATCAGTCATATAGATAGATAGATAGATACCCGAACGAGCTGATGAATTGCAGCAGAGGCTGTAGCGTAGGCATCAGCTCCTGGGTAAAGGCCTCTCTCCCCGCTCGCGATTGTAGCCATAAAGACAATGGAGCCTCCTGATCCATGTTCCTTCATCCTGCTTGCTACAGCCTTCAAGAGGAACCATGGAGCCGTGAGATTGATCTTTGTGATTCTCTTGAACTCATCTTGAGAGACTTGGAGAATGTCCTGCATCATCATCTTCCCTTGGTAGGTGTAGCAGTTGAGAAAAGCATCCAAAGAGCCCAGACAAGCCCAGGCCTTTTGAACAGCCCCATGGAAAGCTTCCTCACAATCAGCTTCCATGTCGATTCCAATGACCTCCACTGGGAAGGCTCCCTCTATGGAATCTCGTATGTGGTCTACAATGCTCTTTAGAGAAGCCTCATCATTTCCCATCAATACCAACCTAACAACAACAACACACCAATCACTACATGTCTTTTGCAGATCACAGTAACAAATTAAAGTCTTATTACCGGCAACCGTGTTTGGCTAGATGGAAAGCGATGTTCCGGGAAACCTCGTCGCCGTTGGATGTCATCAACACCTTCTTCGCCATTAGAAGGAGATTAGATTCAAAAATTCTTGGGCAGTCGCCATTTTAGTACTAACTAGCAAGTACAAACTCTACCTAAACTGTGTCCCCGAGTAAATGCCGAATCACATGATCCACCGTTATCAACGATGAATTTTTTCTATTATATTATTGTTTTTAAGTTAAAGCCCAAAAAGAAAGGAGAGGCCCAGATCCATCATCGCATTTCATTCAATTTCCCTAAAACTAATAAAATTCCAGAATCCAGATAGTGGCGGCGGAATTGATTTACAAGTAGAGATGATCAGATTCAGGGCACAGGTGATGTTTGTTCATCTGCGCAACACAAACCACTTGTGTTCACTTCGGTTCTTGTGGTTGCTTCAGACAAATGAACCAGGTTCTTACTCTTGTGTGTTTCTCTTTTAGGAACTGGTTATTACTTATTAGTCCATATCACACCACAATGAGAATGAAGTGAAATAGAAGATAGGGGTCTGGGTTTGGGTCTTGGTAGTAGGTGACAAAGGTTATTGTGCCTAAGATTCTAGGTGGGACTAGTGGAATTTGAAACCGGTGTGTGTTGACTTATTGAAAGAGTAATTATGTAATGTGAGAGTTCAAAGACTTAAAGACTAGGCACCAAATCATTGTGAGATGTCAATTTTCAAGTGGATGGAATCCCACAAAAAAATGCTTTGCTTGCTCTACTTTGCCTCCTTTTGCAACCACATGACGTTATGCTTTCGGTTCATCTTCCACTCTCTCCCTCTTTCACTTCTTCCACCCTATTCCAATTTATTAGTTATATGATTATATCTAGTCTAGACTCTGGAGTCTGTTTCAGATTTGGTAAAGAAGATAACGATGCCATATCCCATATGTAAAAGAAAAGGACCCTAATCTTGAATATATCCCTTTGATCATCAAAATCTCGACTTTTGCTAGTATGGAACAGTAACAGAATCTCGGTTGCTGTGGCCTGGCCACGTCATCTGAAGAATCTTTTAGTGTCACGTGCGTGGCCACTTGCTGGATCCTGGCATCAATCCAGCAAAACGGCAAATGGTTGCTTTGGTGTGCCCTACCATTTCCATTTTATCCTCCTTCACCCTTCAACTTCCCTCCCTCTCTTTTCCTCAGAAATTGGAAGGACTCTTCGCCAAGAACCATGGATGATGATGAATATGCCAAGCTCATCAGGAGGATGAATCCGCCCAGGTATTTCTTTCCCTTTTCTTCTCTTCTTCTCTCTTCCTCCCTTGTAAACATGGATTTCATCTTTTATGTATGTCTCATGGTAACAGAGTTGTAATCGACAACAACGCTAGCGAGGATGCCACTGTTATTCAGGTACAAACTGCTCTCACAATCATTTTATCTATCACTTTATTTATGTAATCCTTTTGAACTAGCTGTTGAGTGGCTTCTGTACCAAAACAAACAGATTAGAGAAAACAGAGTTCCTTGTTTGATGCTATGATTGTTTGTCTGTGGTGTTAAAAGGTTGATAGTGTCAACAAACATGGGACTCTGTTGGAAGTAGTGCAAGTGCTCACCGATATGAATCTTGTGATCAAGAAAGCTTACATCTCTTCTGATGGAGGCTGGTTCATGGACGTCTTCAAAGTTATCGACCAAGATGGCAACAAGATCAGAGACACACAAGTCCTTGACTATATCCAAAGGGTATCTTGTCACTTTTTTCGTCTTCAATCAACATGCTTTTTCTTTCTTTTTGTGTGTGTGTGTGTGTGTAAAACGGTTGTTGGAATTATTGCGCAGAGGATAGAGAACAACGCTGGGTGGTTTATTCCACCTTTAAGAAGCTCTGTTGGTGTAATGCCCTCTGACGAATACACGACGATTGAGCTCGCTGGTACGGACCGACCCGGTCTGTTGTCTGAAGTATCTGCCGTTCTCACAGACCTTCACTGCAACGTTGTCAACGCTGAGATTTGGACTCACAACACCAGAGCTGCAGCTGTTATTCATGTCACAGACAATTCAACTAATTCAGCCATAACAGATCCAACTCGCCTTTCCACCATCAAAGAGCTGCTGTGCAATGTAGTTAGGACAAACTGCGGTTCAAGAGCTGCCAAAACGGTGTTTTCTTGTTCTGATACACACAGGGAGAGACGGTTGCATCAGATCATGTTTGATGATAGGGACTACGAGGGAGTCAAAAGAGCGAGGACATCGGCATCAAGGCCCAGTGTCACACTAATGAACATTGAGAAGGATTATACTGTTGTGACCATGAGGTCCAAAGATAGACCAAAGCTTGTGTTTGATGTAGTCTGTACTTTGACTGATATGCAGTACGTGGTGTTCCATGGCATGGTCAGCACAGAACCAGTGGAGGCTTATCAGGTTACTGAACCATTGTTAATGGTTTGAGATGTAAAACTGCCTCTTGGGATATTTTCTAACCATACTATTGACTTATGATGCAGGAGTTTTACATCCGTCATGTAGATGGACTTCCCATAAATTCAGAAGCGGAGCAAGAACGTGTCATACAATGTCTTGAAGCAGCCATTGAGAGAAGAGCGTCCGAGGTAACCATTTAGGAAATCACACTACGGAATGTAACATTTCCGTCTATATACTCAGACAGATTATGCATATGAAACATAATTTTTCAGGGTTTAGAGCTGGAACTATCAGCAGAAGACCGAATTGGTCTCCTCTCAGACATAACCAGAACATTCCGAGAGAACAGCTTAACAATTGTCAGAGCAGAGATTTCAACGCGAGAGGGTAAGGCTAAAGACACGTTCTACGTTACAGACGTGACAGGAAACGCGGTTGAATCAAAAATCGTGGAGTCAATAAGACAACAGATAGGAGTAAGCAAGCTGAAGGTGAAGAACAACGAGGAATGCTCTGTTCTTGGTACAAGTAGGGCTTCGCAAGAAACAACAATGGGGTATTTGCTAAACAGCATCTTCAAAGCCAAGTCACTTCAGAGCTTCAAGCTTCACCAATCTCACTCGTAACCGTCTCATAAAGTGTATGTGCTTTTGTATAGATAAGAAGACTATAATTAGACAGAGTAGGGCATCATAATTAAAGTAGCGATCTTGTGAATGTGGTGGCATCTCCTTTCAAGAAATCCCTTGTATAAATCTGTGTAATCAAATAACAGCAAGGACCTGTGATGGGTGTTTAGATGGGCTCTGGGGAAACTGTTGGGATTTGGGAATAGAGATGACAGTTAATACCGTTGAGATTGAAAAGGGTATTTTGATTAATGATTAGTGAGCATTGAAATATCGTAATTAGGAAAGCAAAATGGAAAATTGAATAGGACTAAGAGAGAAGAGAGAGAGAGAGACGGGAGATAGGTGAGCTTAAAACAAAGGCACAGCCCTCTCTCACACAGTCTCTAATTACAAACTATAACCTAAACCTGTCATCACAGCATTGATTTGTTTCCTAATCAGAAAGCAGAACAAGAAAGGAAAGATCAGAGCCAGAGAGCGCCAGCGTCTTTGAGGAGAGGAACGAGAGAACCGTTGATGTGAGAAGCCATGACTCTGTCCATAGCACCAACCAGTTTACCGCCGATGAAGACGACCGGAAGAGCCCCCGGAGAGGAGGCGCCGGAGCAGCCGAGGAGACGGATGAGGGCTCGCTGGATGTCGCCGCCGTAGGGGTGGAGGTCGAGCTCGTGGACGGCGGGGCTGACGCCCATTCCACGGAAGAGACCCTTGACGGCGTGGCACATGCAGCACGTGCTCACGCTGAATATCACCACCGCGCTCTCCGCCACCACAGACTCTATGCGAAGCAGGCCAGTGTCCGCCATGCCCACGCCGCCGAACCCTAAGTTGCTCATCTTGTAAGATCCCCACGGTTCCATCTGGTATTGCATTTTGGAAAGTAAGAGAGAAGCAAAGTTGTGAGGAGAGAGTGAGAGCCATGCAGAGTATTTATAGACACACCTCTCACTAATTATATTAATTATATAGTAGTATAAATATAAGCAAAGGTAATAATTCGAGTATAATAACATTGAGGTTTACTAAAAAGTGAAAATAAATATGACATCAAGATAGTGATTGCAGGTGAAACTAATATATATCGAATAAAATTAAAAATGAAAAAAAAAGAAAAAAAGGAAGGAGAAGAAGTAGAACAGGCTTTTATCAGAAGGGAGTTGTTGGTAATAGACGGCTCTGTCTGTCCTTCTTGTCGGCTCTTACCACTCTCACCATTAATAACTTCTTACCACTTAATTCTCTCTTTTTTTCTTAACAATATTTTCAACCTTTTAAAAGTTATCATGTATATGGACTTACGTTTTGCGCTCAAACGATTTGTAATTATGTAAATGATCTCGAATGTATACCTGGATTTTGGCGCTACTGCATGTTTTCCTTTTATTTCATTTCACTTTATGATATAAATTCTCGAGTAATTGAGTATATGTGTAATCATCATATAATGATGTTTGCTAATGAGTCAGAATCTTGTGTTTCTGATCCAGAATGATAGCATCTCACTTACATTTAGCTAGACTTTTATATGTATGGATTATAAGACCAACAACACACATGTACGCGAATCTTTCTCATAATTTGTTCTTATTCATCGACAAAAAACACAAAAACCGATTTGCTAGCAAAGAATACAAACACACAAACAAATGTTTTCTCTTATATAAAGACTTATGTTTTTATTGGTTTAATGATGCAAACAATGTATTTACTATATTCATGACAAAAACAAAAAAAAATTTACACTAGATTTCTTCATTTATGTAACGCAACGACTTTTTTGTTGAGTTATATATAAAATATGCTAATCGTTGAGTTCGTAATAAGTGATCAAGTAATAACTAATGAATTTAGCATGGGTTTAGTTATAATAATGATGGTTTGAACAATTTTATAGTAGTTCAATTAAGAATATTAAACTGTACTTGTCACTAACATATGAAGGCCTGGGAAAAAAAAAAGTTTACAAAGTTAATTGTCACATGCTTTTGGCTTCCACGCTTGTGTCCTTTACTCCTTTATATACAAAAATGACTTTTATTTTGTATCTCAGGTTTATTTGAGCTCCAAAACAAATTAATCTTCAAGCGAACGGAATGATGCCCGAGAGAAGATGATATGAATATTGAATAGAGTAAGAGAAGTCCGTACAATGATGCTCCCTCCAGCTGAAAAAGAAAGTTACTTCTTTTGGTGTTTAAACTCATGTCTTTCTTTTTTGGAAACACAAAAATATCTTTGCATGAATAATCGTAAAAGATAAATAATCTTGTCGGATTGTGTTTGTCGGATCGCTTTACTTTAAATTATTATGTTAATTAAATTTTTAGTTTGCCTTACAGAAGTCTTACGTAACACTTGTGATATAATGTTCTTAAAATTTTTTGACCAACTCTGATTAGTCCGATATAACCTTCTCGAGTAGCCGTATACATGCTTTTGACGAATTGTATTTTACAAAATTTGAAAGTTTCAATTCAACGCCTGAACCCCAAAACTTTGTACATTTTTGTATGATGATCGAACCCTTTTCTTTTTACTAGTTTTGTTTTTGGTTTAAGGGTTAAATAATTATATTTCCAAAATTACAAACTTTCTCTGGGCCGGAAAAAAAAAAATATTTGGCTGGTGATAGTGTGATACTATGACATTTTAAAAGTCAAAACCTTGAATTATTTTACAAAAAAGCTTGCTGAATGAATTATAAAAGCTTTCGATTTATAGTTTTTTATGTATTTATAATTTTGTATAAAATGGATTTTTCTTGGGGAAAGTACAAATCTCATATTTTAGGTATCACAAGCCTGAACATTTTTACAAACTAGATATGAAGTCAAACCGCGTACAAATACAAGATTCATACGGACGTGTGTTGTGTAGGGGAATCTCAGTATCCAACGGTGGGAAGAAAAAGATTAGAGAAGATTTGATCGATCGGACGGGTAGGGTTAGACGGCAGGAAAGGAGATCCCTCTGACCTATATTGATTAGTATATATATACTTAAATGGAAATTAAACTATAAATTAAAAAGAATACGAGCGTGATGCTATCTTTTCAGCTTTATCTGGCCTTTGCCATTTATATATACCTGTGTGTAATGTGTATGTCTCTCTATGCACAATATTAATGTCTCTCTATGCACATATTAATGTCTCTCCATTTGATATATTTATATATTTTCAAATTCAGTTTGGTTATTTACCTCTTACGGTGAAACAAAGCCGATAGAGAGAGGAAAGGTGGGATTCGAACTTAACCCTAAAATCAGCTTTAGAGTTGCATATTTTCGCCCCTCCTCCAGGTATGACAGTCTTGAGTCTGAATCCAACGACCAAGATATGTCCCTTTGGGTTATATATATTATACATTCGTCATGCATATGTATCGATACAGCTGGCACATATCATATATGCGTGTGTGGTGTATTTGTAATGTTGTATGTGCTATGGAAAGTGTATACGCCGTGGGTATATACATTAATACATATCGTATATATGTATATTCAAGAGTGCCAAAGCATAAGCGTTAGCTATAGATCGATTAATCTTCCAATTAACCACTCTAATTAACGATTATGGAAAACGTTTAAAGAAAATAAAAAAGTAAAAGGAATGTGTCGCATGTCGGTGTCGCGGCGAAAAGGCGGTGAGTGTATTGTGGGAGTGCTCACGAATTCCCTTGAATTTGTTTTCATATAAATAAAACCCTAAGCCCATGCATACTGCAATCCCACTCTTCTCTAATTAAATTATCATCATTACCACTAACTATCTTATAATTATTTCACCAAAAGATAAAGTTCTTCATCGAAATATACGTCGGTTTTGATCTGCATGCAGGTGCATGGCCTCTATATATCTTTTTTGTCGACCACAAGTTTCTGTCTGTTCACAACATAAGATTTCACATGTTATTCTTTTTTTTTTTTTTTTGGTATGAATGTTAAGTTTCACTTGTTAATCTCACTGTTATACATCATGCACTGCGTTTATTCCTAATTACACCTAATAATTAATTTAGTTCAAACATAATAATTATCTTTTAAAGAGAAATACCCTAAAATATCACTAAAATAAGTTTTTGTTCCAAAAATATCATTTACAAGTTTTTTTTTTCTTCCAAAAATACTACTAAAAGTTTTATTTTCCAAAATACGAGAAACATTAAAATTGATTTTTAAGAATTTATAATTTAAATTTTTTGGTTTGAGTTTAATATTTTGGATTTATGGTTTAGTTTTTTTACGTTTTAGAGTTTATTTTTAGAATTTAAGGTTTAATTTTGAGGATTTAAAGTTTATTTTTAGTTTTATTGTATTTTTGAAAAAAATAATATTTTAGTAGTATTTTTGAAAATTATCCTTTTTATTATTTTTGTTGCACCGTACTTTTTTTTCTTTCATTTGGAACCTAAGTTTGGATAGACACAGATCATAATGTTTTGTATTGTTGTATATCTAGAAATGGGACAAATATTCAAGTAAGACGACTAAAATCAATGAAAAAAAGAGTAGACAGAAATAAATCATAGGAATTAAAAAAAAAAACCTCTAAAAATAGGAGAGAAAAAGAAAGGGTAAAGGGATTTGCCCATTGGGAAGACGAGAGGGGCAGTGGCAAAAAGTGGTAAATAAAAGTAGAAAAAATAAGAAGAGAGGAAACAGAGTTTTGTGCCCCACGCGAGCCGCCTTCCTTAATTCCCTTTTTTTTTTTTGTTGTTGTTGACCAAACCAAACCCATATTGATTATTAGGGAATAGGGATATGAAATCTGCAGTTGCTAATTAATAACTACAAGACTTGTATCAATAAGTAGAAATGCATGTGTATGTAGTTTACTTTCTCTCTCATAATCCTACTTCCTACATCATTACTCTTTGACTAGTTTTTATTTATGCATATATGAAGAAAAGATTCGAGTTTTGCCTTTGTGTAATTTCTCAATAATCGTTCGACGCGTTCGTACTTGTGTGTTTTACCGGGGGATATGCTTAAGAGAGAGGGCAAAAGGGTAAATCTTAATGAGTGCAGTTTCTAATAAAAGAAGAGAAACAAATTACTCAAATATTTGAAGTATATATGTATTTTTTAATAAAAGGAGTAACCGACAAGACGGCTTTATTTTCTCAGCCTTTGCTCCTTTGATTGCCTCATCTCGCTGACGTTATCGTAACGCTGACCAGAGAGAGAGAGAGAGATTGAAAATATGTTGTTGTTGTTGTAAAGTTAAAGGGTGAAATAGCTTAAGAGGCGTGACAAGCATGAGCATCTTCCTCCTTGTCTTCTTTCGCTTTCAAACAGTCAACGCATCCTCTGCCATTTCTTCGTCTTTGGAATTTGAATTTCATTTATCAGATCACGAGATTGTCTCTTATGTTTTGTTCTTAATCGATTTCACAAGGTTCGTTACTTTCATTTTTCTTTTAACTAACTTTGGTTCATCTCCACGTGGGAAGAGAACATTTAAGATGTTTTGGGCTTTTTGGTGTTTGTTTAGTGGCCTTTACACTTAACTTGGACCTTTTGGGCTTCTATCTATATATTTTGGGCTTAAAAACGATCGGACGGCTCCGGAGTGAGCGAGGCATTGAGTTTTGTTAAATGTGTAATATTATTAGGGTCGACTTCACTGGAGTATTTTATTTTATTTTTATTCCATCTGCTTAATAATTCAATCTCTAGCTTGGTTAATTACCACATATATATATATATATATATACAAGTCGTTTTAACTCAAAAGTTTTTGGAGAACGTGACAAAAACAATTATATTAGTGAACCCTTAGGAGGTTGACGAGGGGGGCATAGACTATATGAAATCCAAAAACCGTGGCCACCTACTCATAGGCAATGTCTAATTATTATTCTTAATGATAAAAATAATTTCACATTTAGCTGATGTATCGCCAAGAATTTCACATTCAGTGGACATTGGATGGATCGTCCAATGTGCGAGATTAATAAAATTTGACATTTTCATAAGCATCAGATAGTGTGAAGGAGGTGACTCATCATATCATAACAGCAAAGCAATGGTTGAATATTTATGAAAGTGCGGGAACAACACAAACAAACACACTAGCTCTAGCTAGAACGAAGGTGAGAGCAATCATGGTCCAACTAATAATGTCTTTATGGGCTTCCTCTGATATACGGCCTTTAATGGATCATAGAAAAGCCCATTGGCTTTCATATATTTTCTTGTAATAATAAAAATGGCATGCCTTGTTTATTGGCCATTTCGAGGGTTTCCACTTCTTCTTCCGAGAGAGTGTTGGCTGCATCTGCTGCTGCTCATTGCCTTCCTCCCTCGCTCCCTCTCCGTCTCCGGCCATGGAATCTCCAAAGCATTCCCTGATCCCTAGCTTCCTCTACTCCTCATCTCCCTCCCGCAGGTCTTTCCTTCTCGATCAGATGGTTAACTCCAGTCCCACTCTCGACAAATCTCCTTCTCCGCCGATGCTCTCCCAGAAGAATTTCCTTATCGCCTCTCCCACCGAGCCCGGCAAGAGGATCGAGATGTACTCTCCGGCCTTCTACGCCGCCTGCACCTTCGGTGGGATCCTCAGCTGTGGTCTCACTCACATGGCCGTTACACCTCTCGATCTTGTCAAGTGCAATATGCAGGTTTGCTCCTCACATCCTTTTTTGTCTACGCTTGTGCTCTAGGTTGTATAGATCTGATTTCTCCAGCTAGACCCAATGTTAATCTACTCTTCCTCCCTTTCCTCCAGTTATAGTCTTCTCTCGAATAGATTTTCTTCCGCTTGCTCGCTTATACATGTTCTTTTGGTATATCATTCGACTCTTAAGAGTTTTACCTTCTTTCCAAATTTTACTTGCCTTGTTAGTTTGCTATGTATTTATTTATTTGCGTTTTCAGACGTGAGTGAATGTATTTGCCCACAACGCGTGGATGTCTTCTTTTGAGAAGTAGGGACCTGTAGACTCGTTACTTCTTAAATCTACCTTGTCAGTTTCGTGTGTTTCCTATGATGCACATTTTATCAATCACCTTTCTCGAAACCGAGTGATAGATAATATTGGCATTTTCTGCCCTTCAGATTGATCCCGCAAAGTACAAGAGCATTTCGTCTGGCTTTGGGGTTTTGCTGAAAGAACAAGGAGCCAGGGGATTCTTCCGTGGATGGGTCCCTACTTTGTTGGGTTACAGTGCTCAGGGTGCCTGCAAGTTTGGTTTCTACGAGTTTTTTAAGAAGTACTACTCTGATCTTGCTGGTCCTGAGTACACTGCCAAATACAAAACCCTCATCTACCTTGCTGGTTCTGCTTCTGCTGAGATCATCGCAGATGTTGCCCTTTGCCCATTTGAGGCTGTGAAGGTGCGTGTTCAGACACAGCCTGGATTTGCCAGGGGAATGTCTGATGGATTTCCCAAGTTTATCAAGTCTGAAGGTGTCGGAGGGTAAGCGGCTTTGAGTCCCCAATTGCATTCTTACTCGTGTTCAGACAAGTCTTTGTGCCTGATTCCTTTTTTCTTGCAGTTTATACAAGGGAATTGGTCCACTCTGGGGACGTCAGATTCCTTGTAAGTTGTGGCCACAGCTTTACAACTTATTGCATGCTATGATTTGGTCTCATGAATGCTCTAGTTACTGTTTTAGTTGCGAAATGTGATAATGAGATCTGCCTTTGTAACAGACACAATGATGAAGTTTGCTTCGTTTGAGACCATTGTGGAGATGA
Source organism: Kernera saxatilis (assembly GCA_900406395.1). Classification (NCBI taxonomy): domain Eukaryota; kingdom Viridiplantae; phylum Streptophyta; class Magnoliopsida; order Brassicales; family Brassicaceae; genus Kernera; species Kernera saxatilis. The sequence continues at coordinate 68,528 of OVAY01000081.1, forward strand.
TCTACAAGTATGCAATCCCGAGGCCAAAGGACCAGTGCAGCAAGGGTCTACAACTCGGGGTGAGTTTCGCAGGAGGTTATGTGGCTGGCGTGTTCTGTGCTATAGTCTCTCATCCTGCAGATAATTTAGTGTCCTTCCTCAACAACGCTAGAGGAGCAACCGTTGGAGATGTAAGTCTCTCTCTAAAACTTGTGATATTACTTAGTGTTGGTACAATGTTGTGACATGATCCTTTCAACAGGCGGTGAAGAAGATAGGGTTGTTGGGTCTATTCACGAGAGGGTTGCCTCTACGAATTGTGATGATAGGGACATTGACGGGAGCGCAGTGGGGTATCTACGATGCTTTCAAAGTCTTTGTTGGCCTGTAAGTTCCGTTGCACCTATTCCGATTCAGAGGCTCTCCTTCTCAACCACTAATGAATCTCTCTTTTCTTATAGACCAACCACTGGTGGTGTTGCTCCAGCGGCTGCCATCACTCCTGCTGAAGCAAAGGCCTAAAACAATGACGAACAACAAAGGGTCTCTTTTACGGTAGCGTTTTTTCTTATTTAAAACAAAATAAGATAACCGGACAATGATGAAAAGATTGAGTAACTCAGCCCGATTCAAAGTTGATCGGTGGAAAAAGAAATCATTTTTGTGTTCCCCAAAATCAGGATAATCTTCCGTGGGCTTATACTGCTATTTTTTCTTCTTCCATTTTCTTGCCGTTTGTTTGCATGTTTCGTTCACTCTTGGCCGCTTTAGTTTCAACTTAAGAGAGAAGCCCAAATGTCTAAAGAAAAAGAGAGGCCCAAAACTTTACCGTCTCGGGCCGTGTTTCTCCCAGGTCATGGTTTGGACTAATTTTTATCCCTGATGGGCTGGGCTCGGACTCGTATTATGTTTCCAGTTCAGGGAAAACAAAAAACAGACCAAACCGGGCCGGAACAAATGGAATCGAATCGTATCAAATCTTAGGACAGTGCCAATAATCGTGTGTTCGTATACCAAGTTCTCAGATCGGTGCCCCAAAAGAATGGATTTGAGTAATCGTCAGAAGGCGGCATACGGCAGTTGACTCTTCTCCGTACTCCCAGCATCAGTCATTTCTCTCCATATACATGATTATCTAATTTTCAAATACCATCCACACCCATAAGATTCTGACCGTTAACTCAACAAATATTAAAGATATAAGTTAAACCTTATTAAAAATATTAACTCTTTACTTTTTAAAATCAGTGAAACTCATTCTAAATCATAAGCAGGCAAAATGTGGAGCAAATAAAGACCCGCAAAAGGTACCAAAACCGAAGAACTCTGAAACAGTCCTCTGTATTTTTAAAATATTCTTACAAGTTTGGAAACTGTGTTTTTAAGAGCCAAGCACAGCACCCCCAACAATTCCTCTTTCTCGGCTTCATAACTTACCTCTTCTTCTTGCTGCTTGCTTTGGCTGCGTTGGACTTCGATGGTGTAGCTATCAGGTAAATGAACAGAACCACAAACGAGATCACCGAAACGAGCGATCCGTATTTAGCCACCAACCTCTGTGACAGGATCAACACAGGAAAGACCGAGAGCTATGACATCTGATCAGGTTTTTCTAATACAAGGCGAATTAGACATTAGGTTACCTTGGCCTAAAGATTTTTTGGCAGCAGCGAGAGCAACATCCATGGAACAACACAAGGGAACAATGGGAAGTTAATAACTGAGCGTGAGGTTAAGGAAATGATTAGGAGAGAAGTTGTTTGGAAGCAACTTGTACCAAGTCAAATTTATCAGTCGGAGGTCTTTCCGCAAAGATGTCTAGAGGTAGTATTGAAGTTGAGTACGCTTCCTACAAGTATAAGAGCTCGATGTTAACTAAACGAGGAAGGAACGATTAGCTGCCAGATAAATTGGGGTGTTATTACAGAGCTTAGTCACATTAGCCAGTACACGGTAAAATGGGTGTGAGAGGGAAGAGTATGGCAGACAGAAGTTGGAGTTCCAAAAAAAAGAAAACGAGAACTCTTGATATCTGAGTAATGAAGAAAGCTTATGAATGTCAAACCTGTAGAGTAGTCTTGGTGGGGATGCGGAAAGTAACAAGTGCAGGTGCACCGTAGACAATTCCCTTAACCTTTGCCGCCAGTTCGAAAGAATGAGACAGAATACCTCCACTGCAGGCAAGGTGAAGATTGGTGAACAAATGAAAGGCACTTATGGGTAGGCCAAATTCGGATTGGAACTCACGCATCAAGTCTTTCCCATGATCTTGAAGTGTTTCCACTAACAACTTGGAATGTGTCTTTATCCCAGCTACTGTCTGTTAGAGTCACATCATAGGCCGTCCTGCGATTCAACATCAAAGGAGCAGCGGCATTCATGAACACATAGAATCAATCAATGTCAGATCAAACCAGAAATTCTCTAAACAAACATCTCAAGTCATGACAGTAGACACCTCTGAATTGACCAACACTGCGTGATGAGTAAGCAAGCAATATGTACCCAACAGATCAAACTAGGCATCGATTCCCCACGATTATCAGAATCGGAAATAAACAAACCAAAAGAGAAAGAGAAAACTGACGAGGATCCTTGGTTGTAGATGTCGATGGAAACCAAAACGTGTTCGGCGCCAGATTTGAGTCTGTTCAGAGTCGCTTTCTTGTGGACAACCATGAAAGGTACCTCCGTCTCCGTGGTCGCAAAAGAAGCTGAGAGAAGCATGAAGACCGCCATGGTGGAGATCAAAAGTTTAGCAACGGGGATCGCCATAAATCTGCTCTTCTCCGATCTACAGATTTCTTTTCTCGCTCTTAGTTTGTTTATCATCTCCTGGAAATGAAACGATACAATACAATACAATATTTGTATTAATGGGCCCATTAAGTTATTATTGGGCCATGTGTGTCACACATTCTCTTCGCGCACGTGTGTGAGAGATGGAATCTTGGAGAGACCGTTAAGTCATGACATCTTCGTTTCGGCGTATCCTGGAAAACAGAAAGAAACAAACCAAAAAAATCTTGCTTGTTTAAATTCCTTCATGGACGCTCACACACCCCCAGAACTAGCTTCTTCTTTCCATGGCGGCCACCGGATTTCACATCCTCTCTGCCGTCGGCTTCCGCAAGCACTCCCTTGGAGTCGCCCTAGCCCCGGCAAGCCGATTCTCCGTTTCTGTCACCGCTTTTAGCTCGGAGCAGTGGGGAATTCCGAGGCTTGTGGACTACGAGAAGCGATCCGCTAAGAGCTTCTGGGACTACCTCGAGGCGGCTAGGGATTTCATCAGACCGGAAGACGCTCGCGATTGTGGTGACACCAGCCCGTCTCGCTGGTTCTCTCCCCTGGAAAGCAAGGCTCGATGTGACCGCGCCCCGCTGCTTCTCTTTCTACCTGGTTAGTCACTTGGTAGCTACTTCATAAATGTGCAATTGCTTGAGAAACCACTATGTCTAGCGTAGGTATCGACGGAAATGGACTCGGGCTAATAAGGCAGCACAAGAAACTTGGACAGTGAGTGCCTCATAGGGCGTTTCTATCGATAGTTTTTGAAATTGCGATGGTTGATTGTGCTGAGGTATGCTTGCTTTTTCAAGGATGTTTAATATCTGGTGCCTGCACATACCACCGAGTAATCGTACTGCCTTCCAAGGTATTTCCTCTATTGCTTTCTCTCAACTCTTTAGATTATTGTTTGGGAGTCTTAGCCTGATAATTAATCTGATTCTCTAACACTTATTGAATGCTTTAGATCTAGTGGGGATGGTTGAAACAACTGTCAAGTCTGAAAGTCAACGGTCACCCGGTAAACCCATATATCTTGTTGGAGAATCTCTCGGCTCCTGCATAGCACTCGCCGTTGCAGCCTGCAACCCTGAAATTGATCTTGTCTTGATTCTTTCAAACCCAGGTGACGTTGATTAGTAGGACTTTAGCATTTTGAGGTGCTAAACTTTGATGAATCCATCTCACTGTAGTGGCTGCTTTGTTCATATCTTTATCACAATTTCACGCTGACACATGTTTGTTTGAACTCATTGGTTACATGGTTATATGCCAACTATGAGTGCGTATGACTTTAGCAGTTGATTATATCTCCACTTAATGCCAAAACTCAACTGATTTTTTAACAACTTAATAGGAAAAGAAATGAAGGAATGGCCTTTGTTATACCTAATACCTTGAACACAACAATTCTCACCACCTCGTCTAGATTGATCTAAAGAGTATTGTTGCATTTGCAGCTACGTCATTTGGAAATTCTTCGCTACAACATCTTGCTCCCCTGCTGAAAGTCTTGCCAGACCAACTTGATCTTGCATTTCCTTCCATGTTAAGCTTGATTCCAGGTTAGCTTAAATTTGCCCATTCACACATTTGGGAACGCTGAGAAACAAATGGGCCCTTCCGTTATTTTAAAATCATGCCACAAAATGGTCAAAGCATCGTCAGAAATCCCAATCAAAATCTTGTTTAAGTGTATAATTTGATCCCTTACCATGTGAGTTTTGGTGATATAAGACATGGTTTTTAAGCTCTCTTGGAATTTTAGGTGGCCCGTTAAAAAGGATGATTGCTCACTGGGTCAGGGGGCTTCCGGAGAAAGAAACAGCTGCAAACATTTATCAAGATTTGGTGACAACATCGACATTCACTTCTGTAGGTGACAAACTCATTTATGGTAGGTCGTTAGTTTTCCAATGTCGTCAAATTAGGTTAAGAATCTGACTATGCAGATCCTAGCTGATACATTTCGGAGAGAAACACTTCTGTGGAAGCTCAAGTTGCTTGATGCCGCTGCTCTGTTTGCCAATGCCCATCTTCATCTAGTACAAGCTCAGACTCTAATTCTATCCAGGTTCGTGGTATCCATCACATCACTGGTTCCTCTAATCATCATTGAAATTTCCACCAGCGTATAGCAAGTAGGTTGAGCTAACCTGTTTGTTAATTAAAGCGGAAATGACCAAATACTTCCCAGTAAATGTGAAGGCAAACGACTTCGCAAAAAACTGCATAAATGTGAAGTTCGTTCATTCAAAGACAACGGCCATTGCCTCTTTCTGGTATATCTATCTCAGTTCTCTCAACTCTGTGGCTTTCATTCAAATACAGTGGCCGAACACTGAAATTAATCTCATTTAAAGATGTAATCTGAGCTTCATAAACATCTTCTTTTGCTTTCGGATATGACAGGAGGACGGCATTGATCTGGTCAGTATCATAAAGGCCACGTCTTTTTACCGGCGTGGGGCTCGTCAGGATTACATCTCCGACTACATCCCACCAACCTTCTCTGAATTTAACAAATGTTATGGGGTCAACAGGTTACTACACATACACATACACATAATGTCCCAAAATGTCTTGCATGATTACTGTAGTAGTAAAGAAACAGACTTGATTTCTTTTTGTAATGATATAGGCTCCTTGAGGTGATCATGGGCCCTGTGTTTCTGTCGACTACAGAAGATGGGAAAGTGGTGAGGGGGCTTGGGGGAATACCATCGGAAGGACCTGTACTGTTGGTGGGAAATCATATGCTACTGGCGAGTGACAAAATATCACTCCCAGGTCAATTTGTTCACGAGAGGAACATCAATTTGCGGCCTCTCGTGCATCCCATGATGTTTACGAGACTGAGAGATGGATTGTTACCTGATGTGTCTGTTTACGACACGCTCAGAATGATGGGTTCGGTCCCCATCTCAGCCACCCACCTCCATAATCTCTTGTCAGCAAAATCCCATGTTCTGTTGTTTCCAGGAGGCATCCGTGAAGCTCTACACCGCAAGGTGAGTTAGTTATCTTCTCGTTGGTTTTCCGGAGTGGAGTCTCGTAAATGGCAGCAGATACTTTGGACATCTGAATATGGCTGTTATATATCAGGATATCATTGTGTTGTATTGCTACTATCATTGTTGTGGTAGTGAAAACAAGTCATCACGATTTACTCAATAACAGGGAGAAGAGTACAAGTTGATGTGGCCAGAGAAAGCGGAGTTTGTGAGAGCGGCAGCCAAATTTGGAGCAAAAATTGTACCCTTTTGTGGGGTTGGAGAAGATGATTTCTTAAAAGTAAGTACATTTTGTATCCAACCATGTTTAACCTGTACCTGGTGTGACTGTGTGTAACGAATGCAGGTAATTGTGGACTACAATGACCAGATAAAGGTTCCGATTGTTAAAGAGGTGCTAAAAAGAGTGACAGCGGAAGGCCCGGAGGTGAGGTAATGTGAATAGAGAGCAGCGTACGTTGGTAATATTAATTGTAGGAATGGATGATGGTGTGTGACATATGACATGGTTGGTGTTTCAAAGGGGAAGCGTGGAAGGAGAAGAAGGGAACCAAGACTTCCACATGCCAGGAGTGATACCAAAGTGGCCAGGGAGATACTATTACTACTTTGGGAAGGGGATAGAGACGGGAGAGGAAGAGTTGAGGGACAGAGACAAGGCAAAGGAGGTGTACGCAGAGGTGAAGAAGGAGGTTGAGAGATGCATAGAGTTTGTGAAGCAGAGAAGGGAGGAGGATCCTTACAGACCTCTCTTGCCCCGTCTCCACTATCACCTGCAGCACGGTCTCCTCACCCAAGTCCCCACTTTCCCCTTTTGAAGGGTTAGATTCATCAAAGGGCATTTTGGTGATGTTACTGATATCTCCGTAAACATTTGGGCTTTCATTTCATCTCATCTCATCAATCATGATAGCAGCAGCACCCACCCACTTTGTCAAATATTTCCTATACAAACAACACTAATCACTTTTTGGGAATCTAACTATAATGGGAGAGAAAAGAGTTAGTTTAGTGCTGTATCAACTCAGGAATGAGCTTGAGGAGAAAGGAGAGCTCTCTCTCGGAGAAGTTTGGCTTTGGCTTTGGCTTTGTATCATGAGCATCTCTGTTGGATGGCTTCATCATCTCCCTCACAGCCTCTGTCATCTCCTCCACATGATCAACTATGACTCCCTCTATTCCCATCAAATGCTGCATATACACAGCCTCCGCTACGTTGTTGAGCTTGCCGTATGTCATGAGAGAGAGCTTGGATTCTTTTATCTTGTTGACGGCGGCTGGGTTCCGGAATACTCCCTTCACCTCCGACACAATCCCTTGAAGGCCTCCCTCTACACATACTTTGATTGCTTCCTCCAGCGAATTCCTTCTCACGTCGTAGTACATCTCTGTTCCTCCGTTTGTCAAGAAGAATACCTGTAATTTTTTTCTTTCTTAATTAAGTGGAAAGTGTCTAGCTAGCTTTTTAGATGAGAGTGAGAGATGAAGGGTACACTTACGGGGTAAGTGGTCTGCAACTTTCTGACGAGAAGGGCAGCATCGGGGTGAAAGCTGGAGAAGATGATGGGTCTGTCCTTTCCATAATCACACACCACCTGTCAGATTCGTTCAAACCCAATCAGGCAATTGATTTATTGATGCCAACCAACCAACGTAATCACAAGCAAGTACTTGTACCTGCAAGATTGGGAGGAGAAGACGGGAGAGATGATCGGAGGGGTAGACGAGGTTGTCGTCAAGCTTGAGCTCGATGTTGAAACCCAACTTGGGATCCACTTTCTCAAAAGCCTCGTGGAGAGTACAGAGAGAGTCGTCTCCTTGGACGCTCCACTTGAGTATCTTGCCTTCCTTTGACTTTCTTAACAATGGCTTCCCTCTCTTGCCTGTTTCCTTCTGTGGCCCGTACGACATGAACTCCGACAAGCTAACCTCGGTGACCCTCTTCTCGAACACCACTCCCTGTTCCATTCATCAGACATTAGCATCAAGAATCCGCAAATCCTAATTGCTACGAAACGGCGCTTACGTTATCTTCGGAGTAGATGAAGTCGTCGTGGAAAATGACTGGGCAGCCATCTCTGGTGACCTGCGTTTGTTTTTAATCAAGAAGAAAGAAAGAAGATGAGGGAAAAAAGAAAAGGTCAACGAATTGACCCCCCACGTGGTCTGGCCGGCGGTCACGTGGAGGAAAACAAAAAAAAAGCAGCGAACAAAACATGGAATCATGGATGGATGGAAAGAAAGAAACCTGAACATCGAATTCGATAAAGTCGAGAGGGAGTTTAGAAGCGGCATTGAAGGAGAGGATGGAGTTTTCCTTGAGAGCAGAGAACCTTGGATCCGGCGACTGCAACACGTTCATGCCGTGACCTCTATGTCCCAACACCAGAAACTTGGGTGGCGACAAACGAGAGGGGCAGAGGGAGAGGGAGGTATTATCGGGGAAGTGGTCCAGGCTGGGCACTTCCGAGACATGAATGGCTTTCAGAGACATTTTTAATCAAATGTAATTGGGATTAGCTCTTTAGAGGAGATTTGTGGGATGGGTTCAGAGATGGATTTGGGGGGCCTTAAAAGAAGCACCGAAAGATGGATGGGATCTTGGAATATTCTTGGGGATCGCCACGTCATCATTCGTTTCCTATTAACAGTCAAATTATCCCTTTTGGATATTCTTTCCATCTTTCCTGGGCTCGTGGGCCTTCTTCTCTCTATTGATTTGTTGCCTACATTGGATTGGAGCCATCGGATGTTGACTGAAATCTGTTCAAATGCAACACGCAGAGGCTGGTCATCACGCTCTTCTTGGTTATTGGTTTGGCTTCAGGGTCTGTCTTGGCCCTGGTATCTTTTCTGTGTACTAGGTTTTTTCTAATTGAAATCGAGTTCAGTTACTTTCCTTTTTTTTCTTTTCATTCTTGAAAATTGATTTTAAGACGGTGAGCAAATATACCATCTTAATGAGGGAACTGGGTCATGGAATTTATAGAGCCTAGATAACATCAAAACTTCATGTTCCAAACAAATCTCAAGACCTTTCCACTACCAAGTATTAATTATCAATAACAAAGAAAACAAGAGAAAAAGAAAAAAAATTGCGTTTCTTTTGGGGTGAAAGCAACTTGAATTCGACTCTGCTGATTTAGTTAGATTCAAGATGCTTCTTGACGATGTTGAGTGCAGTTGTTTCCTCGCCGTAATCCTGAAAGAATTACACAGAACCGCATGAATAAATCACCAGACACAAGTTGAACAAATTATATGTATTTAGAGATTCATGGATTTTAGGGACATGTACCTTGACTACAAGGCATGAGCATCCAACAACCTTCCTTGCATTGCCCTCTGAATCAATCTTGCAAAGCTGCAACCAATGATTACAACGAAAGTCTTGATTTCTTAATTTATCATTAGAGTAGAACGACAAGAACCAAACATTCCTTAAGGAAGATATAGCTTTAACCCAAAAAAAAAAAAAAAAGGAAAAGACTACACTTACACCAGCCCATTCGCCGAGGGTTTTGGCACTTGGAACCGTAAGCAAGTTGATGTTGTGATCAGCGCAAAGAGCTTTGACCAGCTTGACATAATCAGGTTGGTTGCAATCTTCAGCCAAGACACAGAGCTGAGCAGCACGCTTCTCAATAAGCTTAGCGCTCTCATGGAGACCACGGATCACACCACCGTGAGCGCGAGCTTTCCTTAGTGTCAACTCCAATGCAGTCAATAGATCCATGTCCTCTGGGATTGCAGCTGGCTCAGCAGCCGGAGGAACAACAGCGGGAGCAGCTTCATCACTGAGCAAAAGAAAAGAATAAGACTATAAGACAGACTTATGATGCATATTAAGAAGCCTGAATCTGATGTAATCTATACCCAACTAGATAGTCTAGACATTGAATCACATAGGATAAGCATCAATTTGCGTAAATCCAATTCAAATATGATAATCTATCAACCTAAAAATGAACCTACAAACCCTAAACTTCACCATTTATCACCGATTCAGAAGACTAAATTAAAAAATGTAGTAATATCCAACATAGAGAAGCTTACCCAGACATGTTGACTCTTTGAACTGCCTCTACGAACCACTAAGAGCAAAAGTCCTTTTAAATCTGCCAATAAAACAAAGCAAAATCAGTCGCAGCAAAACAAAATTATGGGCGCTAGAGAATCACATACATAACCTTAGAGAGAGTGGCTACAACGACGAGTCGAAGGAAAGCGGAAATTGAGCAACGAGCTTATATACTAGGGTTTACGAACCCTGAATGAAAACGATTTTACAGATTTGTTGCGAACCCGGGCCACTTAAATGGGCTATTTATTTAGGCCAGCCAATAGCCATCAGGCCCACCACATTTCAATTTGGATGTCGTTAAAGCCCATTAAACTTTTTGGGTGTCGGCAAGGAAATAGTCTTGTCTTTTGTCTCTACTCTCTACATACATCGAAAGAAGAAAATGATCTTCCCATATTTATTTATTTTTATTAAATAGAAAGCAGGGCAGATCCGTTGGTCGAGTTACTTACTCAACCCAACGACATTAATTCACAGTTACGAACGCTTCAGTTTTAGTTCTCATCTCATCTCATGTTCTTGTCTTTTTCAATCTCAGGGCCCGTTACGCTTCTGATCTTCTCTCTTCCTAAAAATCGATTCCCGGAAATGGCGGAACGGAAAAAGGAAGTGATTCTTCTGGAGCCCGAATCTGTCGTCCCTATCCTCAAACCCAAGCTCATCATGACCTTGGCTAATCTCATTGGTCAGTTTCTCCAATTTCCGAGTTTGACTCCAGATTGAATTTCTTTTTTAGGGTTTAGATACTGAATTCGATCGCCTCTTGATAATGCTTTTCGTTTTGATGCCTCCACGCTCCAATCTTCTGCCCCTTGTTTGTTTGGTCAGAACATAGCAATGATAGGCAAGAGTTTCTCAAGCTCTGCAAGAGAATTGAATACACTGTTCGAGCTTGGTATAATCTTCAGTTTGAAGATTTGATGGTTTTTACCCCTTTCCTCTGCTCCCATCCTTCCTACAAACTTTGTTTGCTTTCCCTTTTTTTTCATCATGGTTTTTGCATCTGCAGCAACTCTACTCTCTTTTTGATCCTGTACACGGTGCTCAGAAACTCCAGCAGCAGAACCTAACTTCTCAGGAAATTGATGTGCTTGAACAAAATTTCCTGGCTTACTTGTTTCAGGTAGGTACTCACTTGATTAGGTTATTTCCTCCTTATGCTATGTTATTTATGTCAGTGCTCTTAAATGTGCGCTTTTAGGTTATGGAGAAGAGCAACTTTAAAATAACAACAGATGATGAGATCGAGGTTGCACACTCGGGGCAGTATCTTCTAAATCTTCCCATCAAAGTTGACGAGTCAAAGGTTTAATCAAACACCACTTACTCACTAACTTTTTCACTCATCTGACTTGTGCGATTTCGGGATTTACCTAAAACAGTTTTCTTGCTTTTGTGGATGAAGCTTGACAAGAAGCTACTGAAGAGATACTTTGAGGAGCACCCACATGAAAATCTTCCAGACTTTTCTGATAATGTACAGTTTGAGCTTGTAGATAAACATTTCAAGATTATAGTTTCCTAACACTTTCTTGATGGTCATGGAGCAAGATGTGCCTAATGTGTTGAGAATACGTAATTGTATTCTACCCGTTTTTGTAGTATGTCATCTTCAGACGTGGTATTGGAATAGATAGAACCACAGATTTCTTTTTCATGGAGAAACTGGATGTGATCATTTCACGTTTTTGGTCCTATCTCCTGAGAATCACTCGGTAAGCACAAGTTTCCCAGTGTGGCCTTTCTTAAAGTTCACACAGTAGTTGTAAAAAGTTAGGTATTTGATTACATATTGGGTCTTAACGTCCTTCATCTTGTTAATGTTTACCACCGAATTGGATCACAGATTAGAGAAGTTACGTGCTAATAGGTCAAGCAGACTTCACAAGAAAGATCCCAAAAAGGATGACGAGACAAACCCTGAAGCAGATAATGAGGACTTGTATGTGGAGCGTATTCGCCTTGAGAATACACACTTGAGGTTGTCCTCAGCATCCCTGCCTGTTGTGATTTGCGTCAACGTAACTTTGGCTATTCTGGAAAACTGTACATATATGATAATGGCTTTTGTCGTGATGAATTCAGCTTTAAGAGTTTCTTGAGCAAGCTCACAATACAGGAGCCTACATTCGATAGAATGATTGTTGTTTATAGGTAAGGTGTATGTATGTCTTGTTTCAGCTATTTGTTCCTTTGTGAACTTGTGGTTCAAGCATGTGGTTGATGATGTTGCAGGCGAGCTAGCTCTAAAACCAATCTAGAACGAGGAATTTACGTCAAACATTTCAAAAACATTCCTATGGCCGACATGGAGATTGTGCTTGTAAGTTTCTGTTCTTGCCTTCTTTCTCTTTGTAGCAAAAATGCGAACTAGCAGCCTGCAATAACATTAACGTCTTCTGCAGCCTGAGAAAAGAAATCCTGGACTGACTCCAATGGATTGGGTCAAATTCCTGATATCTGCCATAGTTGGTCTGGTTGGTCTCCTTGGCAGATTTTGTTTGTTTTGCTTGTCTTTCTTGGTTATCATACGAATTTCTCTACAGGTTGCTGTGCTCACTTCGGTTGAGATGCCGAAAGCAGATCCATGGGTAATTATTGCCATTCTCTCCACAGTGGTTGGCTATTGTGCGAAAACATACTTCACGTTAAGTGCTTTATTTTTTTCCCTGCCTTCATTCCTCTCTGTTAAGCGAATAATTACTTATCGCAAGTTGTTTTACTTCAGATTTCAGCAGAACATGGCTACGTACCAGAACTTGATAACACAGTCAATGTATGATAAACAACTAGACAGCGGGCGGGGAACGCTACTACACTTGTGTGATGACGTAATCCAACAAGAAGTAAGTTCCTGCATGAATCTAGCGTATATGGCTGTGAAATATAAACAAATGGCTCATTTGGGCTGCACGCGCAGGTCAAAGAGGTGATGATTTCCTTCTACATACTAATGGAGCAGGGGAAAGCAACCTTGGAGGTACATAACACTAAATTTACTCTAGCTATCATCAACGAGTCCTGACTTGAGTTGGTCGCAATGTGTGGGAAATAGGATCTGGATCTGAGGTGCGAGGAGCTGATAAAGGAAGAGTTTGGTGAGAGGTGCAACTTTGATGTGGACGATGCAGTCCAGAAGCTAGAGAAGCTGGGGATCGTTGCCAGGGACACCATTGGAAGGTACTACTGCATGGGGCTGAAGCGAGCCAACGAGATCATAGGGACCACCACGGAGGAGCTTGTCCTTAAGGCCAAACAGGGCGTCACCCCTTCTTGAATTTACCTTTTCTTCTCCTTTTCTCATTTCACTAAAACTCTTAAGTTGCTCTTGTTACTAAATCGAAGTGCAACATGATGATATGAACCAATCTAACATCCAATATTGAGCTACTGCTTAAGACATGCAAGTCTATGAACAATTTTTAAGGAAGACAAAAAGTCTCTATTCCCTTCAATGGATAGCTCAACGTCTATGTATATACCAACTTTCGTCCTGTTGTCCTCCCCCCACAAGCTTAGGCTACTGTAAGAACCAAAAACAAATGAAGTCAAATAGATAGTCTGTGTTGCCTCCAAATAACTGCGACCAACATCACGGTCTGACTGAGAACACACATGAGCTACCGTCAATTAAGACAATAAGCATTGACGTCATTAGATTGAAACAAAGACATATGTACTTGGACTCTAGCAATCACACGATAACACGAGACTCATGTATAGTCCAATTATCCAGATATATGTTTTTATGATTTTACAAAAAGCACTGACATTGTAATCTTGATTGATTTTTTTTTTACTAGAGATGGCAGTAATTTTGATCCCTCTACAGATTACGATGGCTGGGCAACGTAAAAGTTAGGTAGTGACCAACTAACAACCATTGGAGAAACTGAGAGAAAAAGTTGAGTAGCTTACATTACTCATTTGGGGAAGATGGATCTCTTGAAGGAGCAACGATCTAGCTTTGTTAACGTTGGTGAACCAAAGGCAGATATGATCCTCAAGATCCTTGAGCTGATGGGTGAGGTTAGGGTGGCTCTTACGAAGCTGTTTCACAACCTCCTGAACTGAATACACGTCCCTTCCCCTCTCCAATCCAAGCCGAACGAAATCCTTGTCGTATTCAATCCCTGTGTGCAGACGGGAGACAAGACGGTCAATGGTGTCGAGATCTTTGTTGAGCACAAAAGTTCCCTTGGCAGCAGCATTGAGCTGAGAAATGTTAGTTAACTCCTTCTTCTTGAAACTGTGAGGGAGGTAGGGACTGCACAGGGGCCCTGCAACAAGAAGGGTGGGAAGTGCATGAGAGGCAATAACAGCGGCAGAAGCAGCAACCCCAATAACAGCAGCAACAAGACATAAGGCAGAACCAGCTGTGGCATGGTGGAGGAGGCGGACCCGTGACCTCGACTTACGGAGACGGGTGTCCAGCTTGTGTTTCAGCTGGGAGAAGCATAATTGAGTCTCTCGAAAGCTGTGAGATTCAGGAGAGGAGAAAGGGTTATCAAATGTGTCGAGCTTGAGGAAAACGTCGAATGCCAAGTTACAGAGGGACTCGTCAATGGCGTGGGAATCGCCGGGAAGGATGTGAAAAAGGTCAAAGAGGGGCGTGTAGAGGTGGCGAGCGGTGTGGACGCTTTGGTAAAGATTCAAGCAAAGGCGGGTGGCGTTTTCGCTGTGTTGGAAGTAAGTGGAGATGAGATGGGTGAGTGTAGTTGGCTTGGCGTGGCTAAGAGCTTCTTGGACGCATTCCTTGCTTGGTTGGAGCACTTGAGAGAGAAGCAGCTCGATGTCCGGTTGGATGTCAACCACGTGAACCCGTGAACGTATGTCGTGGTAGGAGGGGGTCTGAAAAGCGCGAGCCAGCTCGTGGCTGAGGTTAAAGGTAGGGGACGGATTGGAAGCGGAGGAGGCCACGCCCTCTGTACAAGTCCAACTCGTTAAGGCATTTCAACAAACACGTGGCGTGCGGTTTCGGAGTAAAACAAAAGAAAGAGACGCGTACCTAGGGAAGGATGGGGAAAAGGGTCGTCGCCGAGAGAGGCCTCCGGAGAGGCTGCTGGGTTGAAGGAGAGACAGTGCGGCATCGAGAAGGGGGAGATGGGAGATGAACTTGATTCATGAATGGATGGAAAGCTAGTTGTTGAGAATGAGAATGAGAATGATGATGGCCATTGGCCAAGCCAAATCAAAGGAATTGCCTTTCATCCATTCTACTCCTGCCTAAGCCCAATCAATGGTTTCATATCTATCTAAGACATTACTATGGTTTCGCCATTGATTATGGTTTCGCCATTGATTATGTGTTACACAATCAAAATAACAGCAAGCAACTTCTCCCCAACCAAACCTAGCTAATTATAAGGAGGAACCCAGAAAGAGTGTTGTTGCTTTTTTCATGATTTTTTTTAGTCATTAATTAAAGTTGGAAGTCGTAGATTTCAAATAATTAATTCTTATCCATGTGTTATCATTTCCTCAGGGATTGGTGCATAATGAATTTTGTGCCATGAACAAAAATAAAAGAAAGAGGAATTTGTTAAAACCGCATGATGGGCTTCCACTAGAGCCCATCATCGAGAACAATTACAAAACGCATACATATACCCATATTACATTCGACGGTATAATTAAATTTAATTAAGGAATTAAATAGAATATTAGTAGGAGTAGAGTACGTATTTTAGATTATAAGGATAGAGATGGGAGAGACAAAACTCCTCGGCTCTGGTAAACAAATAGAGATAAGAAGATGTACCAAGAGCTCCAACCTCTGATTCGCTGAGATTCATCAAATTGATTTTTGTTTGTTTTGTTCAGACAACGGCGATGGCGGATTCTGGAGTCTCTCCCCGTCGGAATCCTTCTCAAGTTAGTTCCCTTCTGCCCGCTTCTACAATTCATACCATGCTTTGTGTCAAACTAGATGATGGGAGACAGAAACCCTAAGAAATTTACCAATCATTAACACTTTCTCTCTAGACTAGTTTAGTATTTGTTCATCTAATTTTCCCGTTACTCTTGTTGGCGCATTGTTATACTAGTTCCTAGTCCAAACCAACCACACCTTATCCTTATGCTTACATTTCTAGTCCAAACTAGGCTCTAACAAAAGTTCCTTGCTCACTTAACTCTTCTTATGCTTGTCACTGACTGCTTACGGTCCTCTTACCTTTGTTTTTCTGTTTCCATCGTTTCATTTTCTCTGTTTTCCGGCTTGCTGAATTGTTAGTATCCTTTCCTTCAGCTTTCGTGGGGGAGGAATTTGATTTTGGCCTACCAGAGCTTTGGTGTAGTCTACGGTGGCCTCAGTACATCTCCTCTCTATGTGTATCCTAGCACATTTATCGGCAAGTTGCACAAGCATCAGAACGAGGAAGCCGTATTTGGTGCATTCTCTTTGATTTTCTGGACCCTCACGCTGATTCCCCTTCTCAAGTACCTTCTTGTATTACTGAGTGCCCATGACAATGGAGAAGGTGCAGTCTGTTTTCAACTTAATATCTTCATCTTCTGCCATTTCTAAGAGCCTTGGGATGATAGAATCCTTTTTTTTTTATTGCGTCTCCAGGCGGAACATTTGCTCTCTATTCACTGCTTTGTAGGCACGCCAAGCTTAGCTTACTTCCTAACCAGCAAGCTGCTGATGAGGAGCTCTCAGCTTACAAGTGTGGTCCATCCTCGGATACTGGAACTTCATCCCCCTTTAAAAGAATCCTTGAAAAGCACAAACGGCTGAGGACCGCGTTGCTGGTTGTTGTACTTTTTGGAGCTGCTATGGTCATAGGAGACGGGGTTCTGACTCCAGCAATATCAGGTTAAGTGTACCTACCTCCTACATATTATATTCAGAGTTGGAGTTGTTCACTGTCATCGTTCTAATGTAGATGAAACCACCTTCTCCGTGAGCATTCTTCTTTTTCTATTCATCAGTATGTTTTTTGACTGAGACTATAAATCACTCCTGCTTTCTTGCAGTTCTGTCATCCATGTCTGGTTTGCAAGCTACAGAGAAGAAATTGACGGATGGTATATAATGCTTGGTTCTTCCACCATGTGCTTGTATCAAGTTTTGATTGTTGTTTGATTACATCTTGTGGACTTTTGTTTTGGAGGAATATCTGAAGGTTTTCTCTTAAACCATTGCAGGCGAACTCCTGTTGCTTGCCTGTGTCATATTGGTTGGACTGTTTGCTTTGCAACACTGTGGTACTCACAGGGTGGCTTTTACGTTTGCACCAATTGTGATAATCTGGCTTATTTCAATTCTCTTCATCGGTTTATACAACATCATACACTGGAATCCGAAGATAATACATGCAATTTCCCCGCTTTATATCATCAAATTCTTTAGAGTGACTGGTCAAGATGGCTGGATTTCTCTTGGAGGGGTTCTTCTTTCTGTAACAGGTAGTCTGCCTCTGGATCCAGACATAAACATACACAATTTATTTTCTGTTTGTTTTGAATCATATATTCTATCGTCTTGTTCTTATAACCTTGGAGTCAACGGTCTTATGAGCTGGTTTGCTTAAGTGATTATCACTGTCTCATCAGGCACTGAAGCTATGGTTGCAAATCTTGGCCATTTTACCTCAGTCTCAATCAGAGTAAGTAGAGGTTTCATGTCTAGTGGTGTTCATCAGTTCTTTTACCCGTGACTTCTCTACAGCCTTGCTAGTTATCCTTCAACATATGTCCATGCTGGTTGCACAGCTTTGTTTGTCACATTTTACTTCTTTTTATTTTGTGTAGCTTGCTTTCGCCGTTGTCGTGTACCCCTGTCTGGTTGTACAATACATGGGCCAGGCAGCTTTCTTGTCAAAGAACCTCGGGTCTATTCCCAACAGTTTTTACAATTCAATCCCAGGTTTTTTTTTTACTCTGACACCATTGTATATAATTCACTTTTTTCCTTAAGATAATCTTTATATGATTCTGGTCCTTTATGCAGATCCTGTTTTCTGGCCTGTCTTTGTCATTGCCACATTTGCAGCCACTGTTGGCAGTCAGGCTGTGATAACTGCTACGTTCTCAATAATCAAACAATGCCATGCACTTGGGTGCTTCCCACGTGTCAAAGTAGTCCATACTTCGAAACATATGTATGGACAGATCTATATCCCGGAAATCAACTGGATCCTGATGATCCTTACTCTGGCAATAGCTATAGGTTTTCGGGACACAACTTTGATTGGAAA
The DNA here is from genome assembly GCA_900406395.1 of Kernera saxatilis. Lineage (NCBI taxonomy): Eukaryota > Viridiplantae > Streptophyta > Magnoliopsida > Brassicales > Brassicaceae > Kernera > Kernera saxatilis. Next base: position 86,596 of record OVAY01000081.1, read on the forward strand.
TGCATACGGTAAAACTTTCTATCATTTGAATCTATTTTTCCCTCTCCAGGGTCTGATTGCTTGATGGTGGTTTTCTCATTATTCACAGGACTCGCGTGCATGATAGTAATGTTCATCACAACGTTTCTCATGGCTCTTGTCATAGTCGTGGTTTGGCAGAAGAGTTGTTTTCTGGCGGCTTTGTTCCTTGGAACTCTATGGATAATCGAAGGTGTCTACCTCTCAGCAGCGCTCATGAAAGTTTCCCAGGGTGGTTGGGTGCCTTTGGTGCTGGCGTTCATATTTATGATCACCATGTATGTGTGGCACTATGGTACCCGCAGGAAATACAGCTTTGATCTTCATAACAAAGTTTCACTGAAGTGGTTGCTGGGATTAGGCCCTAGTCTTGGTATTGTCCGTGTGCCTGGAATAGGACTCGTATACTCAGAACTTGCAACTGGAGTTCCTGCAATTTTCTCTCACTTTGTCACCAACTTGCCAGCATTCCATAAAGTCGTGGTGTTTGTTTGTGTGAAATCAGTTCCAGTGCCTCATGTTTCCCCTGAAGAACGCTTCCTCATTGGCCGTGTTTGCCCAAAGGCTTATCGTATGTACAGGTGCATAGTGAGGTATGGGTACAAGGACATTCAACGGGAGGACGGGGACTTTGAGAACCAGCTGATACAGAGCATAGCGGAGTTCATACAGATGGAAGCAGGCGACCTCCAATCCTCGGCTTTGGAGTCTCAATCTTATGATGGGAGAATGGCCGTGTTAAGTAGCCAGAAGAGTCTGTCCAACTCAGTCCTGACGGTTTCAGAGGTAGAGGAGGTTGATTTTGCTGACCCCACAATACAAAGTAGTAAATCCATGACTCTGCAGAGTTTGCGTTCAGTGTACGAGGATGAGTATCCGCAAGGGCAAGTGAGGAGGCGGCGTGTGAGGTTCCGGTTGACCCCGCCAAGTCGTGGGATGGAGTCCTCTGTGAGGGAAGAGCTAATGGATCTGATAGGGGCGAAAGAGGCAGGTGTTGCATATATAATGGGTCACTCGTATGTGAAATCGAGGAAATCATCGGCCTGGTTGAAGAAGCTGGCAATCGATATCGGCTACTCTTTTCTGAGGAAGAACTGCAGAGGGCCAGCTGTAGCACTCAACATTCCTCACATCAGCCTCATTGAAGTTGGCATGATTTACTATGTTTAAGCCAAAAAGGTCGTAGGAAGAAAAATCTGTTCACCGATAATGAAAACATGGGGTGTGCTTATATGTTTCACACCCCAAAACAAAGTGCATCAGAAACAAATACTTTGAGATGCTATACATACAAACAAGAATGAAAAATCCCAAATGTTAATTGAGCTTCTGATTTCACGCTCTCACAAGTGCAAACCAACAATATAGAACATTTGTTGATGTTCCGTTGCCTTTAGGCGCTGCGTCTTACCGGAATTCAAGTTTCTCTCCATCACGTGGACCCCATGAGTCAACTTGCTGCTGCTCTTCCTGTAAACCACGCTTAAGCTAAGCCTCTCTCTCTCTCTCTCTCTCCATTATCCCCTTCTCTCTCTTTCTAAACCTCTGGGATTCTTGTTAAAGATGACATCTTTGCTCCCAAACCCCGACCTGATTACTACTACACCCCTCGTCTTCAAGCTCTGCTCCTTTCCTCCGCCATGGAGGCTCTTCTCTCTCAGGCGCTCCTCCTTCGCGAAGCTCACCCGAAACTCATCATCTCTTCCACTGGTCGCTCTTTCCTCTCTTTCCGCAACTGCCGCACAACCTACCAGATGGAGAGAGAAGCAGGAGTTGGCGGAAAGCGATTCAATTTCCCTCCTCAACGCGAGGATTCGGCGTGACCTCGGCAAGAGAGAGACTGCTAGGCCAGCAATGGACGCTGAGGAGGCCGACAAGTACATTCAGATGGTCAAGGAACAACAAGAGAGGGGTCTGCAGAAGCTCAAAGGAGTTAGGCAAGGTACAGAGGCTGGTTCCGGTGGTTTTAGCTACAAGGTTGACCCTTACAGTCTCCTTTCCGGTGATTATGTGGTGCACAAGAAAGTTGGGATTGGGCGTTTTGTTGGGATAAAGTTTGATGTCCCCAAGGATTCTTCAGAGCCCCTGGAATATGTCTTTATAGAGTATGCAGACGGCATGGCCAAGCTTCCCCTCAAACAGGCCTCGCGTCTGCTCTACCGATACAATCTGTACGTCTTCTCTTGCAAGTTTCAACTTTTTTTCTCTCCAACTCCCAGGTTTTGACTTTCTTGTGAAATGTGTTTGCTTTGGGGCGGTGGCTGTCTTCCTTTTGTACATTTAAACTTCACTTGGCGTCCCTGTCTTTGTCTCTTGTTGTAGATTGATTTTATATTGTGTTCTGTTCCAGTCCGAATGAGACTAAACGGCCTCGGACTTTGAGTCGGCTGAGTGACACTAGTGTTTGGGAAAGAAGAAAGACCAAAGGAAAAGTCGCAATTCAGAAAATGGTCGTTGACTTGATGGAGCTGTATCTTCATAGGCTTAGACAGAAGAGATACCCCTATCCAAAAAACCCCATCATGGCTGATTTTGTGGCTCGATTTCCTTATGACGCTACACCTGACCAGAAGCAGGTGTTGTGCTATCTCTTAGTTTTCATCATTCATGTTCCTTCACTCAAGCTGACTTCTCTTTTCAGGCTTTCCTTGATGTTGACAAGGATTTGACTGAGAGAGAAACACCAATGGACCGATTAATCTGTGGAGACGTTGGGTTTGGTAAAACAGAGGTTGCTCTACGGGCCATCTTTTGTGTGGTCTCAGCTGGAAAACAAGCTATGGTTTTAGCACCGACAATTGTATTGGCGAAGCAACATTACGATGTAATCTCAGAGCGGTTTTCCTTGTATCCACAAATCAAAGTCGGCCTTTTAAGTCGGTTTCAGGTATTGAGAACACTGTTTCTGATGATAATTTCTTCTATGAATTTGCCCAGATGCAAACCTGTAAAATGCTATACGGTTCAATGCAGAAAACTCGAATGTGTTTTAGATTTAGTGGTTGTGGGATACATAGAAACCCTCTGCTGTCTGCTGAGTGTAAGTTGGTCATGATTTTACCTGGAATTGACCAGTCACATCTTCGACATCGTGCAGACCAAAGCAGAGAAGGAGGAATATTTGGAAATGATAAAAAATGGACATCTCAATATCATTGTGGGTACTCACTCACTTCTCGGAAGCCGTGTTGTGTACAGTAATCTAGGTCTCCTTGTGGTCGATGAGGAACAGGTTGTGTTCTAATTCGTTGAAAATTAGTTGTTTAGGCCATGGTCTCTGAATGATTCTTGGATTAGTTGATGGAAATCTATCTTTTACTTTACAGAGATTTGGGGTCAAGCAGAAAGAGAAGATTGCATCTTTCAAAACATCAGTGGATGTGCTTACCCTATCCGCAACACCCATACCAAGGACACTCTACTTAGCTTTGACTGGATTCCGGGATGCCAGGTTGCGACAGGATGTGTTTCAGATTATATGCTCACTGAAAGAATTTGTTGAGACTAATGAGCTTTTGTTTCCCACTTTTTTTAGTTTAATCTCCACACCGCCTCCGGAGAGGATTCCAATAAAAACCCATCTTTCATCATTCCGTAAGGAAAAGGTGATAGAAGCAATACAAAATGAGCTGGATCGTAGTGGCCAAGTTTTCTATGTCTTGCCTCGGATTAAAGGTAGAATGCATTATAAGCTTTGTCTTTCTCTACGTTATCTCTTAATATGACTACCTTTGCTCTTGGTCGTAACTTAGAGACAAGTAGAATCAGAAGCTTCTTGACCACATGATTTTTTTTTTTCTCATTGCCAGCTTTTACTTTTTTTTCCATTATCGATTTACCACTTTATTCTTCCTTATCAGGACTAGAGGAAGTGATGGATTTTCTTGAAGAAGCATTTCCAGATATTGACATTGCTATGGCACATGGCAAGGTATGTTGGGGCCCTTCGTAGCAGTAAAAGGCATTTGGATGCTTATTCATAAGATATAGAACATTTTATGGAATCCTCCTAAGCAATGCTGTTGCCCTATCGTTGATTATCGTGCTACATTGATGTATTCACAGCAATACTCAAAACAACTAGAGGAAACCATGGAGAGATTTGCGCAAGGAAAGATCAAAATCCTCATATGCACTAATATTGTTGAAAGCGGACTTGATATTCAAAATGCAAATACCATAATCATTCAGGATGTTCAACAATTTGGGCTCGCTCAGTTGTACCAGGTGCCAAAGTTACTTGTTTGCTATATTTTTGTGTCACTGCTATGTAGTTAGCCGTGGAAAAGAAAAATGAGTAGCTTCTTAGATATCTTCCTCTTGTTGCTGTCAACAGTTGCGTGGAAGGGTTGGCCGGGCTGATAAAGAAGCTCATGCCTACCTATTTTATCCCGATAAATCGCTGCTCTCTGATCAAGCCCTGGTATTGGGGCTGACTATATTCGTTCTATTCCCTTGGCAGAATCTGGCATGTAATGTATAAAGCTAACTATGCAGGAAAGGCTTAGTGCTCTTGAAGAGTGCCGTGAACTTGGACAAGGTTTCCAACTTGCGGAGAGGGATATGGGTATAAGAGGTTTTGGGACAATTTTTGGTGAACAACAGACAGGGGATGTTGGAAATGTTGGCATCGATCTCTTCTTTGAAATGCTTTTTGAGAGTCTGTCCAAGGTATTTTATGATTAAGTCCCCTACTACTTTCTCTCTGATTATGACACTGATCCTTTTGTTTTTCATTTTTAAAGTTGGGCTTGGTTATTGACTTGTGAGTTAATCTTTTTGGTTATTTCTAGGTGGAGGAACTCCGAATTTTCCCGGTTCCATACAACTTGGTGAAGGTATTTTCCATTTTCAACTTGTAAGAAAGGTGTTGCTTTAGATTAAAAAAGCGATGCAAGATCAGAATGTTAAGTGTATTGTGAAGGCTAGATATGGTAGTTATTATTAGGTCTGTTGCTTGTGCGGGAGTAACTGGAGAAGTTCAAATTTCAATGCAGTTGTCATGCCTCGAACTGTAGCAATTAACGTGGTTCTAATTTATCTTTCTGCTAGATTGACATAAATATAAATCCTCGGCTTCCCTCGGAGTATGTAAATTACCTGGAAAATCCGATGGAGATCATCAATGAAGCTGAAAAAGCTGCAGAGACAGATATGTGGAGTCTAATGCAATTCACAGAGAACCTGCGTCGCCAATATGGGAAAGAACCTTACTCCATGGAGATTATTTTAAAGAAGTTGTATGTGAGACGCATGGCGGCTGATCTTGGAGTAGACAGAATATATGCATCAGGCAAGATGGTTGTCATGAAAACAAATATGAGTAAGAAGGTGTTCAGTCTGATCACAGATTCCGTGAATTGTGATGTTTACCGAAGCTCGTTGGTATACGAAGGAGATCAAATAATGGTAGTGGTAACGTGTGCCTGAATTTGTGTAATTTATATTTTATGCCACGCGTAAGATGAACTCAAGCAAGGGCTTTACATGATATGTGCAGGCGGAACTTCTGTTGGAGCTACCAAGAGAACAGTTACTGAACTGGATGTTCCAGTGCTTGTCAGAACTTCATGCATCACTTCCTGCTCTTATCAAATATTGAGAGTTTCTCTTGCGTGTAGGGTGTGTTATAAGAAGAGCTAGGGACTCCTAAGCACTCACTTGTGTTGCTCTGGAGTTTTCTTCATAGAATAGAACACAGAAGAATAATATTTGTATCCTGATTGCATTTTTAATCAGGTACGTACTACGTCGCAGCCTGATTGCATTAACTTTTTGAAGTGTCAACAATGGCTAATTGACGAGGTTGTGTATGCGTCCTTTCAGATGATGAAAACTGTCCATCTTTGGGGATGGATATTCGATGTAACTGGAGGAGGCATGATGGTAGAGTTTTGGAAACGTATCTTGTTGTATATACTATTACTAGTCTATATATTGTATATGGGAGTGTAATAATGCATGATTTTGGTCGCTACCCCTGAACATGATCGATTATGGCCCAGTAAAAAAAGCCCATTTAGGTGTCGTATATACTCCAAGTGTCTTTCCAGGCCCAGTCGTCTGCTTCTTCTTCCTTTTCTTTTCGCCCCTTTGCCGTCGATCGGAAAATCCTCCTGTTTGCGAGCGAATCTATTGGTTTTATTTGTCGCCATGATTCTTTATTCTTTCAATTGCTTTGTCTTGGAGTAGGCGAACTCTGATGTTTTGCTGATTTATCTTTTGCAGAATCTGGTTTCTCTGAATGAATTAATAACAAGAGTATGAACGAAGAAGACCGCGTCCCGCACCTCTCTGGTTAGTCTGTACGATGTCTATGTCTTACAGTAATTTTGTGCCTCTTCTTCTCTGACACCTGATATCGCTGGTCGATCCATCTTCTGCTTGACACGCTTTTATCGACTTTACTTAGTGCCAGAGCTTACTTATCCGCCATTTTTTTTGTATCCTCGTTGCTGTAGATGGCATCAAACAAAAGTCTATAGATCAAAGACCTCCTCTTCCCGTGGAGCCTAAATGTGTTATCTGCGGCCGTTATGGTGAGTACATTTGTGACGAGACCAATGATGACATCTGCAGCCTCGAGTGTAAGCAAACACTCTTGACAAGGGTTGACATCACTAGAGTGTTTCCTGCCACAGATGAGTGCTTCTATGTTAGAGACCCAGGATCTTCTTTCGCCCATGCTCAACTGCTTAGAAGCAAGCTTAAGATTCATGTCCAAGGAGCAGCAGTCCCTGCTCCTGTCTTGACCTTCAGTTCATGTGGGCTTCCTCCTAAGCTTCTTCTCAATTTAGAAACGGCTGGATATGACTTTCCCACTCCTATCCAGATGCAAGCAATTCCAGCTGCTTTAAGCGGCAAAAGTCTGCTCGCCTCAGCTGACACCGGCTCCGGGAAGACAGCTTCTTTTCTTGTCCCTATTGTTTCTCGTTGTACAAGGTATCGCTCTGAGCATCCCTCAGACCAGAGGACCCCCTTGGCTTTGGTTTTGGCTCCAACTAGAGAGCTTTGCGTCCAGGTTGAAGATCAGGCAAAGATGCTCGGAAAGGGACTGCTATTCAAGACTGCCCTTGTTGTAGGTGGTGATCCCATGTCTGGACAACTCTACCGCATTCAGCAAGGTGTGGAATTGATCATTGGTACCCCAGGTCGGCTTGTGGACCTTCTAGCAAAGCACACCATTGAACTAGATAATATTATCATGTTTGTGCTGGATGAGGTTGACTGCATGCTTCAGAGAGGCTTCAGGGATCAGGTGATGCAGATATTCTGGGCCTTATCACAACCTCAGGTCTTGCTGTTCTCAGCGACAATCTCAAAAGAGGTGGAGAAGGTCGGAGGGTCTCTAGCGAAGGAAATGATTTTGGTATCCATAGGTAAACCCAACAGACCTAACAAGGCTGTCAACCAATTGGCTATCTGGGTTGATGCAAAGCAAAAGAAACAGAAGCTCTTTGAGATACTGAGAAGTCAAAACCATTTCAAGCCCCCAGCTGTTGTTTATGTGAGTTCTAGAGTTGGAGCAGATCTCTTGGCTAATGCTATAACTGTGGTCACGGGGATAAAGGCTCTATCGATCCATGGGGAGAAGCCAATGAAGGAGAGGAGAGATGTAATGGGTTCGTTTTTGGGTGGAGAGGTGCCTGTTCTTGTATCAACTGGAGTTCTAGGCCGAGGAGTTGACCTTTTGGTGGTAAGGCAGGTAATAGTGTTTGACATGCCTAATACCATCAAGGAGTACATACATGTAATTGGTAGGGCCTCTAGGATGGGAGACGAGGGCAGTGCCATTTTATTTGTGAATGAAGACAGCAGAAATCTATTCCCTGATTTGGTTACAGCTTTAAAAAGTTGTGGAGCAGCCATACCTAAGGAACTTATGAATTTGACATCCAGGGAAATGCACAACAAGAAGAGGAGGGTTGGATACTGAAATGAATGACCTGGATCCGAGTGTTGAAGTAAATTAAAGTGAGACATTATGATTCAGATTTATGGGGAAAAAGGTTTACTTTGTTATGATTCAGATGTGAATACGAAAGAAATCATATTTTGACTAGTGGGTTTTGAACGTCATTGGCTAACAACATAAAGTTATATATTTTGCCAATAAAAAGAAGGGAGATTGACTTCCCAATGGGTGTGTAGGACAAAAGAACGCGGTTTTGCTGGACTTCCGTAAGGAGGTGTAGAAAGTAGAAACCCGCCAACTAACTACCAATGTCTTAATTAACTAGTGGAAAAAGCCGAACTTTTGTTTCATCATCGACCACCAAAAACCAACCTTGATGCCGTCAAAGAAAAGATCGTCGACACCTACTTGCTTTTCTTCCTGTCTCCTTCGCGCCGGAAGGTATAAACTTTTCTGCTCTTTGGAATCCTTATCCTTTCCATCTGTTTTAGATCCGATCGTCCCGATGGTGGTTGATGATTTGCTCATTCCCAGATCCAATCGATTCGTGCATTCCTCTCCTCTTTCACCGCTCATTATCTAGACTTTGCTTTTCGTTTCTTATTATCCTAGCGCTTTCTCTTTCCATTTTCACGCTCTGTGTCATCTTCTCGCGGCTCCGTTATTGATCTCTTCAATTTTTCCCCACGAGGACATATTTTAGGTCATGTTCATAACTCAAAGCATGAAAAAAATATCCTTTCTAATGTGGTCCAGCTTCCTATTGTAGGACTACAAGAGTTTCTTTCTTCACCTGTTGAAGCAATACTACTTCACAAGAAAGCATGGGAGACTCTTCGAGTTCAACCTCTTGGAGCAGTCAAAAGGATACGGAAGATGATCGGATGATTGCTCTTATGTTATCTGAAGAGTACACTAAACTAGATGGTGCTGTAGGCAGACGCCTCTCGAATCTTGCTCCCGTGCCTGTAAGTTTGGTTTTAGTCCTTTCGTACAACCACAGTTCACAACGAATGCAGTGTTATCGCTAGAGATTTTATTGTACAGAATGAAACCTTTCCACGTGCTTAGCTCTCGATATATGTTCTTGGTTTGCAGCATGTTCCACGGATAAATTCTTATATTCCCAACTTAAATGATGCCACCTTGGATCACCAACGCCTTCTTCAAAGGTTTGTCAGATGCTCTCTTCTTCCCCTTTTCTCAATATACCTAGGACGCTCACTCGCTGGTGTGAATATGTTAGTGTAATCATTGTATAATGTCTACTCCTAGAAAGACCAGCTGAGAGTAATCCCCTAGCATGCCTTCTTTCAGATTTAATTGTTAATTCTTAAGTTTGATTGTCTTTGCAGGCTAAATGTTTATGGTTTGTGTGAGTTGAAGGTCTCTGGTGATGGAAACTGCCAGGTGAATGGGCTAGATTTCATACAATCGTCTTCATCTCATTCTTTTGTCTCTGTTTCTCTCTCTACTCGGGTAGTCATACCTTACTGAGAAATTTGAGTGTCTTTTCAGTTCCGAGCACTTTCTGACCAGTTGTACCGATCTTCAGAGTACCACAAGCAAGTTAGGGGAGAAGTTGTTAAACAGGTGATATGTCTTATGAGTTATGAGAGATGAACAAAGGCAGTGACCATCTGACTGTGTTTTATGTTTATCAGTAAACCATTGTAGCAGTTGGACATATTCTTTTGCGAGATTGATATCTGTTTGAAAATTAGGTGCACACATCCCTTTTTGTACCTCATTTCCTACTTGTTCTCTTGTTGCCGCAGCTCAAAGACAATCGCTCTATGTACGAAAGTTATGTTCCGATGAAGTACAAACGATATTACAAGAAGATGGCAAAGTATGTTGTGCAAACATATTCATATCTCATTAGTCTTCTAAGCTGTACTTTGTTTGATCTAGTAGTTCTTTGTTTCACACTCAAAATTACATAAATGAACAGACTTGGAGAATGGGGAGACCATGTTACCCTACAAGCTGCGGCAGATAGGGTAAGTTTCCTTTTTGTCTCAATATTCACAGTACTCGAAGTACTACTTCAGATGTACCTAAATAATGATCTTTACTTTGTTCTCATATCACCTGCTCTAATTCTCAAGAAGACAAGTCTGTTTTTTTTTGCTTTTTTCTTTTTTCTTTTTTCATATGGATGTTATATGAAATATGTAACACTTAACATATCCTCTAGAAGCCATGTAAAGTAACCACATACAGATTCTTTTGGCATTAGGCAACTGGATCAGTGCCTCTGAAAATATAGTCAATGATTTTGAGTAGTTTTCTTTTCTTTTTCGTACAATGTTTCCATCGTCTTTCCCTTTGAACAGTTTTCTGCAAAGATATGCCTGCTGACATCCTTCAGAGACACTTGTTTCATTGAAATTATGCCTCAATACCAAGCACCTAAGCGTGGTGAGACTCGGAAACTATTTCCTTTCACCTTCAGTTATCGCTACTTGATCTGAAGTAACATCTGACGAATGCAGTCTTACAAAGTTTTGCCTCTGTATTATTGCAGAGTTATGGTTAAGTTTCTGGTCAGAGGTGCATTATAACTCTTTATACGATATTCAAGGTTTGTTTTGTGCTTAGGAAATGTAACAAAATGGTGGCTTTGTGCTTGAGGACACTGATTATGATCTTCCTTTCTGAGTGCAGCTGCTCCAGTTCAGCAGAAGCCAAAGAGAAAACATTGGTTGTTCTAGAAGGCAGGCCTCTCACACATCTCAGAACATCTTTTTACTATTTTTCTACAAGTTTTGTGCATAAGTCAACATTCACACTTCTGTATACACACGGACTAGCTTGAGCTGTAACATTTTTAAGCTGAATATGATAGTCAAAGACCAACGGATAGAAAATATGACAGTTTTAATAACAACATCCCAGTGAAAAAATAGAACATTAACCAACGAGATAAATATCTCTTGCGCTGCGGATGAATTTGTATCCCTAAATCTCAACTTTATTTTCCCCCGAATTTTTTCTTTCCAACTTCTGATTTCATTGATCATTGTCAAGACATTACAATGTCATTTCACTTATAAACTTATCTTGCAAACCTTGGATTCTAATCTCCTTTTGAGCTGGACATTACCATATATAGCATTCTCAAGTAGGACACCTTCCTTCTCATAAGCTTGCAGACAAATTAAAACAGTGGCAGCTTCATGAACATAACATAGCCAAAAACCTTACTGGCTTATTGTGTTCCATGCCAGACAGACAGCAACTAAAAACATTCATCTTCTTTTTTTTCAATAAATAACAATAATATAGAGATTCACTTCCGCGGCAAAAACCAATGCTCATACATTTTAATGATTTCAAACTCAGAGAAAACACAAACAAACAACTAAAATCAAATCTCCCACTTCCTCCGGATGGGAACATAAAAAAACCAGTGAGGTGGAAAATTGGGGAATTACACGGCGGCTGCTGATGGAGCCTTCCCCAATGTGTTCCACAATATATAATCCCCTGAAGTCACCTGTTAACGCACATATTATGTAGAGCCTTTAGAATTTATCAAACATTTTATTGGGACTTTTAAGATTTATTATAAACACTATATTGGTAGTGTCTTACCTGAGCAGAAAACTCAACTGGCGACTTTGTGGTTGGGTAGATATTGACCTAGCAGAACAAAGGGAAGCGACAATAAGTCCATAATCCGGGATAACACTGTAAACTAATCATTGCAACTTGTGAAAGCTTACTGATTTTGTGTCAATTGACATTCGAGATACAGATGCCCCGACAATCTTGAACGAGACCTATAAACCAGAAGATAGATTTGAACAACCACCAAGTCCAAAAGATTTCAAAAGGAAGCAAAAGACATACATACCTTGGCATAGTTATATGCTTGCCAGCAGAACGGTTCCTCCAACTCAACTGCTGGGAGAACCTTGTTCATTTTCTGCACCAAGAAGTCCTCTACGTTCACCACATTCTCTGCACCCTCACCGCTCTCACCCTCACTCTCTTCGTCATCCCCATCCCCTCTTCTCCTGCTCTGCAATGGGCTAAACTTTATTGTCCCAGGGAAAGTTGCCTCAAGAGCTTTTCCAGAAAGACTACGCCCGCTGCCCAGAATCTTCCACTCAACAGAGTGTTCTGTGGTTAAAACAGTCCCAGCTGAAGGAGTCCCATCAAATGCCACTATCCGTCTCCGTGGAAAGGGCATAGTAATAGTGCAAAATTCCATTGACAGAGGAGCCTTGTAACCTTCCATGAGGCGCACCTTGAAGAGGAATGCACCCTCGTCTTCTGAGACCATTGATAGCTGATAAAACCCTTTTACTGGTGGTCCAAGTCCACAACCCGCCTGGTATCGCATGAGAACAAAGTTACCCAAGGGAGGCTGGAAAACAATGTTCTGCTTGTCAATCCCATGTGCTGGAACTTGGGCGCATGGATGGAAAGATATAGCTTCGATGTGGGCGGTACTAAGCCCTGCTAGAGGAAACGACACGTCAGGAAGCCCTTCTAGCTCTGCCCGACAGTTTATCTGTCCCGCAACAGATACACTATCAGGAATCTCATCGCGGTCATACATTGCAGCGTTAACCGTCTCATGAATTGTGAACAACAGCCTTTGCTTTCCTTTGTACAGGTATGGCTTCCATGCTGGTTGCTTAAGTTCTTGAGGAGGAGGATCAGCAGAGGAAAAGCCATTCGCCTTCATAGCAAAAATATTAGACAAGCTGAGGTCTAATGGGGTACCTGCAGAAGTGATTAAAAGATTCCAGGGTTTGATAGCACACCAATCAGGAAACAAATGGTCTAGCAGAGGACAGAATAAACCATCAATGACAGAGGGGAAATACTAACCAAACGGCATAGCACTAGCGATAAAATTTCTAAGTAAATCTCTATCCAGTAACCTCGACCCTGCTCTGGGAGCATCCGATGCAGTAGCTCCAGTTGTTGCAGCTCCAGACGGGGAAGAAGATGCAACCGTTGCAGCTACGGGTTTTGCCCTTGATGAGATACCAATGCTTCCAGTTAGTGAATCGAACAACCCACCAACTGATGGTGACGCACTTACAACAACCTCAGGTTCCACCGTATCACCAGAAATGATGTCACCAAATGCATGAGCCACCATAAAAGCCCTACAACATGAGTGAGAAGTGCAATCAATGAGTGGGAAAAGACCAAAAGGTTGAATATCATTACTCTTGGATCAAAAGCATATATATATATATATACCCTCTCTGGATTATATAAATCAGGCATTGCCATTGTCTGTACTACTGATTCCTAACCCTGAACTTAGACGCATATGAAACAAGAAAGACACAACTCAGTGGTAACCTTGAGAGAGGAGATGAAGTTATAAGTACCCAGTGATGGATGAAATGTTAAGCAAGAGAGATGACAAACTCAAATCTTCACCAACAGCTGGTCCACAATCAGAGCTCCTACATAACTTGACGTAGTCCTTCATCTTCCTTGGCTCAACCAAAGGCAAGACGAGAATGGAATAGAGGGATTTGGTGTGCAGAGCAATGGGCCAGAGAATGTTGCTCTCGTTTTTTTTAGATTCATCATCATCCTCTTGTTCGCTTAAGCAAAGGCTGATAATATGACGCGTGATGGGATCATCAACCCAGGAATCCGATCCTTTGGTGGATTGAGCTACACGTATGCCAAATCCACGAGTAGAGCCTTCCCTAATCGGATTAGAAATTCAAATTTACATTTCGAGAAAATCTGCAAAAAAGGACGCAATTTTTATAGCAGAGAAAGTCTACCGTCTGTTTCTTCGAGTAAAAGCATTGGAGAGTTGTTGATCATTGGGAAGTCGAGGAAGATCTAAGCCAGTGTTTCCGTTTTCCGTCTTGAAAGCGGAGCACCATTGCTTCTCTACGACTGGAAATCTCCTGATGTGCATTAGAAATTAAAGAGTAGAGGAAAGTGGGTGAAAGAGGAATGAAATTGGGTTGACGGGAGTGAAACCTGGAGAAAACAACAGCGTCCTGATTGTTGATGATCCAGAGAGCCCTGATACTGCAGCCAGAGGGCATGATGAAATCCCTGGGAGGGATTTACGGTGGTTCCGATTACAGAATGGAGGAAGAAGACGACGGAGTGTTGTAAAGGATGATGGGTCTAATATTGGGGCCTTTTTAAAAGCCCAATGGGCTATATGTTATCTTGGCGTTGATAACAGACAAGAATCATCAGCTCCAAGCAAAACAACAAACTAGTAGCAGGGCAAGTTAAGGAAATCGTAGCAACACAAATGGGGGAGAAGAATAGCTTAGATGCTGCTGCTGGAGTCACGGCCAAAGACAGAGATGACGAGCATCCTTTTTACTGATGAATTAACTTCCTTCTGAGACTTATCAATTGTGGAGAATCCGGCAGCAAAAGCGAAGAAGAAGATAATATGAAAGCAAAAGAAGGGTAGATATGTCTTTTAACACTCTTAATGGAGTAAAATAAAAGACAATAGTTACTTTAATTTCTTAGAAGAAAGAAGGTGATTCGAGGTTTTTTTTGCAGCCAAGAGGAAGAGGATGCTCGGTTGAGCTATTTTTGTTTCTCCCACAAATTCCCAGATCCGAAGAGTCGACCATCAAATCAGATCTGGGTTTTATATAGCTTACGCTTCCGATGAGGAGGAGAGGAGAGAGTTTCCGGAGACCTGGACGGAGGAAGATCTCGAATGTGGTGTGGTGGGTACTCTCTGGCATAGTACTCATGCTCTTCATTCTCATTCTCTCTAAGGCTGGTCAGATTGAACCCAGACCTTCTATTCCCAAGGTTAATTCAATCATTCAATCTTCATTGTCGGTGATTGTGGATTTCAATTGCTCAATTCGAACCCTTTAATCCGTCTTGTGCAGCGACGTTACCGTAATGACAAATTTTTGGAGGGTATGAACATGACGGAGGAAATGTTGAGCCCTACTTCACTTGCTCGCCAAGTGAACGATCAGATTGCTCTTGCCAAAGCTTTTGTTGTGATTGCTAAAGAAAGTAAGAATCTTCAGTTTGCTTGGGACTTAAGTGCTCAGATCCGTAACTCTCAGTTGCTTCTGTCAAGTGCTGCTACTAGGAGAATTCCCTTGACTGTGTTGGAGTCCGAGCCTACTATCCGCGATATGGCTGTTTTGCTTTACCAAGCTCAGCAGCTTCACTACGACAGTGCCACCATGATTATGAGGCTCAAGGCCTCAATTCAGACTCTCGAAGAACAGATGAGTTCGCTTAGCGAAAAGAGTTCCAAGTATGGACAGATTGCTGCTGAGGAAGTGCCCAAGAGTCTTTACTGTCTTGGTGTTCAACTCACAACCGAATGGTTTCGGAACTCAGACTTACAGAGGAAGCTTAAGGAAAGAAACCGCGTTGATTCTAAACTTACAGATAATAATCTCTACCATTTCTGTGTCTTCTCTGATAACATCATTGCTACTTCGGTTGTGGTCAATTCCACTGCTCTCAACTCCAAGGCCCCTGAAAAAGTCGTGTTTCATCTTGTGACTAATGAGATCAACTATGCTGCAATGAAGGCTTGGTTCGCCATGAACATGGATAACCTCAGAGGAGTCACTGTAGAGGTTCAGAAATTCGAGGATTTCAAATGGTTGAATGCTTCCTATGTTCCGGTCCTCAAGCAGCTGCAAGACTCTGATACGCAAAGCTACTATTTCTCTGGACACAACGATGATGGACGCACCCCAATCAAATTCAGAAACCCCAAGTATCTCTCGATGCTCAACCATCTCAGGTTCTACATCCCTGAAGTGTTTCCTGCGCTGAAGAAAGTGGTCTTTCTTGATGATGACGTTGTAGTTCAGAAGGACCTTTCCTCTCTCTTTTCAATCGATTTAAACAAGAACGTGAACGGGGCTGTTGAGACGTGCATGGAGACCTTCCACCGCTACCACAAGTACTTGAACTATTCCCATCCTCTCATACGCTCCCACTTTGATCCAGATGCGTGTGGGTGGGCGTTCGGGATGAACGTCTTTGATTTAGTTGAATGGAGGAAGAGAAATGTGACCGGCATATACCACTATTGGCAAGAAAAGAACGTGGACCGGACCTTATGGAAACTTGGCACACTACCTCCAGGACTTCTGACATTTTACGGGTTAACAGAGGCACTAGAGGCGTCGTGGCATATCTTGGGATTGGGATACACCAATGTGGATGCTCGTGTGATAGAGAAAGGAGCTGTTCTTCACTTCAATGGGAACTTAAAGCCGTGGTTGAAGATCGGGATAGAGAAGTACAAACCTTTATGGGAGAGATACGTTGATTACAGTCACCCTTTTATGCAACAATGCAATTTTCATTGATATCTTAGGGTTCATAGTTGTTATTCCACTTCTAGACAGCCATATCTTCCACAATTGGTTACAGAGACACTTGCAAGAGTTTTGTATGCTCAGCACCATCACTTACTGTATGTTGTGAATGTGATATTCAAATTCGATGAAGCATCCGCTATTCTCTGCTTATATTCCCATATTTTCTTTCTGGAATTACCAAGTCAAAAAAATATTTTGCTTCAAACTTCAACTGAATAACAATAAACCCTATAATATTGGCGACCGTATGGGGATATTCAATTCATCCATTGAGCCGCCACTTTCAAAAGTCTGTTTCTTTTTTTGACAAGCTTCCTTCTCTCTCTCTCTCAGGAACCTTAGTAACAATGAAGGGCGTTGAGCATGAACAACTCAAAACAAGAAGAGGAAAGTCCCGGGAGGTCAGTTCACGTTTTCTCTCCTCTCCTTCTGCGTCTTCTTCACCTAACCGCAGAAACTCCACCTCTAATTCACCTACCAAGAGAGATGATCAGAATAACAATGGGATGAAAGTTCACGTCAGCCTGAGAAAGCATGATAGGATGTCAGATGGCACACGGTTTTCTTTCGGGTTCTCAAATCAACGTAGCCTGGAAGTTGACACAAAAGAAAATCGTAGGCCTCCATCGTGGGTTGATGATGAGGATAATGTCATACTTCCTGGCAGATTTTCTGTCGATGAATGTACATTGTACAGAGCATCATCAAAGAGAAACTCGTGCTCTCTACTATATGAGTCCTTAAACGATGAATCAGATTCAGAGTTGAGCGATGTATCCTTTGCTTCAAGTATTTGTACAAACCATAAGTCCCGGAACCATAAACCTGGTATCAAGGTCTCTTCTAAATATCTGCATGATTTAACAGCTAGACCTAGCAAAGGCAACAACAATGTGACTAAAATAAGGTCACAAGAAGATTCCCAGAGAGCTAATAGTTTTAGGGGCAGTGAGAATAGGATGAAGAGGAATAATCCAGTTGCCAGGTATGGAAGTTCGATGTCTCAGTGGGCGCTGTCACCAGGAAGGTCATTGGTAACCCAGGCAGTGACAGTTCCAACTTCAAACCTGAAGCCTCCAAGAGGCAAAGGCGTGGGTAAACTATTCAACCTTGGTTTTGATTTCTTCTGGAGCAAGAACAAGTCTTCGCCCTCTACGTCACCACTAAAACCAAAGACATATGACGCGGAATCTTTTCATCAGCTGAAGCTTATGAACAACCGGTTGGTTCAATGGAGGTTTGTCAATGCTAGAGCTTGTGCTGCAAACAATAACATAGCCTCCCAAGAAAAGGTAATGATTTTCTACTCCCTGCAGCTGCAGTAATCACCTCTTCTTATGCTTGTCACTTTATTGAATTTCATATAATCGTGAGATCTTTGCTTTATTCATCCTTTTGAGGCAAGAAATCAAATAAAAGCAAACACCCTTTGCAGAACCAACTACTCTGTGCGTGGGATACTCTTACCAAGTTTAAACATCTGGTTCTGCAAGTGAGAATCAATCTGCAGAAGAAAAACCTGGAGATGAAGCTGAATTATGTGCTTCTTTCTCAAGTACGTATCAGGTCCAAACCCATATGCTAATTCGCTAATTCCATGCCATGGAGGATAAGCAAGTCTAAACGGGATTGATACAAAATATATCTGAAACAGGTTAAGCAACTCGAAGCTTGGGAGGACATGGAAAGACAACACTTTTCATCTCTGTCCATGACCAGAGAATCCCTGCATTCTGTTCTTTCCAGGCTTCCCCTCAAAGAAGGTGCAAAGGTTAATCAGATCATGCTCCTCCGATAAGTTTCTGAAATCAAACCAGTTATTTGTTGTCTCTTTAGTTTTCCAACAACTCCGGAGGTTTTCAGGTGAACATGGAATCGGCTGTCACTTTATTTCAGAATGCAGAAGCAGTCTCTAATGCTATCATTTCAAATGTGAATAGTTATGCTCCCACGGTAGGTTATTTCGGCTCTGAGAACAAAAATGACATGATTTAATCGTATCTAAGCGGTGTAATAACCTATGATTTTCCGTTAGCAGATGGAGGGTATTGCTCCACTTGCCTCCCAACTTGCGGAAGTGGCCGCACAAGAGAAGCTGATGCTGGAGCAATGCCATGATCTTTTGGGAATGATTTCTGAGTTAGAGGTACAAAGATTGTGTGCATGAACATTTGAAAACCTGATCTGATATGTTTCTGTTTCTGATCATATTTTGGTATGTACGCAGATGCAGGAGAGGAGCTTGAATTGCTGCTTCCTGATTCAACACAAACAGACTTTCGATACAAAACTTCTGTAATACTAGGACTGTGGCTACCCCTGTCAAAGCTTTGCGTCTCGTTTTTTAGAAGCAAAAGTTAGTATTTTGAGAGCTTAATAAATGTTTGGACTTCGAAGGACTCAATATTCCATTGACATGTTTGCAGAAAATAAAGAGTTTTAGTTCTTCCAATTAAGTTTGTTCGATGCCATTTAGACTGAATAAAATCAAACTGACACTAACCAGCAGGTATTATATGATTAAACAGGAAATGCAGATAATTTTCTTGGCGTAGAATTGGAAAACAAATGGTAAAATGGTAAACTGAAATTCTAAATATCAGAGGATTGTACGAACAGCAAGAGGCAAAAAAACCCAAGAAAAACATTAATGTAACCAATAGAAAAAGTAAGATATTCATTTAGTCTGCCTTGAGTTGCTTCATGTGGCAGCATCTGCTAACATTGTTGTAGTCAGTGTGACTCAACTTGCTAACCTTCCCATGTTTTGTTTCCTAGTCTTGGACTAAATCAAACCTATATATAGTGCAAGAAGAAGCTATATAAGTATCCAAAAACTATGCTTCGAAAATAGAAAATACAAGAAACTAACCAGTAGGCTAAAGTCTGGAATGGAGAGAATCGGCCGTAGAATGATTGCGTTGCTTGCTCAAGTGTCTCTTTCGAACAATCCTCCATTCCATGCACCTCTTAACAGTACATTAATTAAATTAGATTAATAATTTATGTTTGTAAAGAGAATTAAGTATATGTATACCTCCCATAACAGTCTTAGGGTCTCGGTATCAGATGATTTTTGATATTTCCCTCCATACTTCCAGAAAGTGAATTTCATATCCCTAGATAGGAAATTGAGTCAGCTTTCTTTTGGCGGTGGTTTGGCCATATTCGTAATCGCGATTCAAAAGATATGACGGATTTACTGAACGCATATCAATATGTCGCAGAAGGGAAATATCAAAATAATTCAGTAAGGATCATTGGCTTAACAATGTGATTGACATTTAGATATGTATTTGACCCTTACAATCTACTCTGATGAATCATGCATGTACTTGCGGTAATATGTGGTTAAGGCTTCATATCGTTTTTGCTACGTTTTTCCTATTTTTACAAAAAAATTCAAAAAAGCGTGATGGTACCCTTTCTATCAAAATTTTTGGATGTTTTCAAAAATTCAACTTTTGTGAAACAATTTGAATAAACCTCACCAAAATCATTCGCAACTATAATAATGGATAATTTACGCATCATTTCTTTTGCGGGAGTTGCCAAATACTTAAAATACGATGCAAAGAGAAAACGGTGAAAAAGGAGGAGTCTGAAGGGTCTGAAAGATTGTTTAAGATGAAAACTTTCTCCATACTTTCAGAAAGTGAATTTCATATCTCTGGATAGGAAATTGAGTCAGCTTTCTTTTGGCGGTGGTTTGGCCACATTCCTAATCGCAGTTCAAAAGATATGACGAATTTACTAAACGCATATAAATCAGTCATAGAAGGGAAATATCAAAATATTTCAGTAAGGATCATTGGCTTGACAATGTGATTGATATTTACATATGTATTTGACCCTTACAATCTACTATGATGAATCATGTACATGCGGTAATGTGTGGTTAAGGCTTCATATCGTTTTTGCTACGTTTTTGTATTTTTCCAAAAAAATCCAAAAAAGCGTGATGGTACCCATTCTACCAAAATCTTTGGATTTTTTCAACAATTCTTTTTTTGTGAAACAACTTGAAAATAGACCTCACCAACATCATTTGCAACTATAATAATGGATAATTCAAGCATCATTCCTCTTGCGGGAGTTGCCAAATATTAAAAATACGATGCAAAGAGAAAACGGTGAAAAAAGAGGAGTCCGAAGGGTCAGAAAGATTATTTAAGATGGAAACATTCTCCATACTTCCAGAAAATGAATTTCATATCTTTGGAAAGGAAATTGGATCAGCTTTCTTTTGGCTGTGGTTTGGCCATACTCTAATCGCGGTTCAAAAGATATCACGGATTTACTTAACGCATATCAATTTGTCACATAATGGAAATATCAAAATATTTCAGTAAGGATCATTGGCTTGACAATGTGATTGACATTTACATAGGGTTTAGGGTTTAGGGTTTAGGGTTTAGGGTTTAGGGTTTAGGGGTTA